>JAOYMZ010088239.1:0-26640 GCA_025802335.1 Pinguicula primuliflora
ATGGATTTTCTTCCTATCTTCACGCTGAACAGGAGCCTTAATGTCTCACGCCAGACAAGGGTATTAAATACATTCGGTTTATGGGGCTCGAGGCACTTGCTATTCATGAAAAGTGGGACCCTAGGAGACTTTTGCTAACACTTATTATGAGCTGCAAATGCCATGGTGTCACTAGCAACAAGAACATCAGAGCAATCATCATTAGCATCATCCTTCACAGTTCTCATCAGCCTTTTTTTTAACCCCGAAAGGAATACGTTTATTGATAATGGTTATAAAAGTTACATGGTTTTCCGCCTAAAGATACAAAAAGACTTCGAACGAAAAAATCTAATAATGCTCTACCCATTGATGAACCTACATAAAAACAACGGAAAATCCTACCCATCCAAGTCATTATATGAAGAGAGGGTAAACCGTCATGCCTCCTTAAAATCTTGCACGGCAAACCTTCGGGGTAAGAGGAAAATCCGAGCAAGGAAAGAGTACAACACCCGGCTTGCATCTCCTTACAAAAAGTGTGTGCATGCCTACCCCTTTAAGCCCCCAATCCATTTATGCTTCCACCCTAGGAAGCACGAATACACTTATTTGGGACCATATCCCGTATCGGGTGCGTATCGAATACGGATACGGTCCTGATATGCCCGATACGTATATAAATACGTATCGAGCCGTATATGTAATTTTACAAAATTACAAACACGGTATGGATACCGTCGTATCTATACCCATACGGCCGTATCCGCGTATCTGTAATAAAATCTTAACCTATCTAAAAGTTGCACATTCATTCATTGCGAACAAGCCATGGATCTACCAAAATTTGCAAATCCTTAACCGTCTGCGGGAAGCAAATCAGCCGCAATGCACGTCGACCGTCACCTCCGCCCGCCACTCCCTTATTCCCGCCGCTCATAGGTAACCGCCATTCACTGTCTCTATATCGTTTTGACAGTTAGTTCATTGTCTCTATTCGGCAAAGAATTTGAAGTGGCTTCTTCGGTTAGTATGTTGATCTGCAAGGTGAGTTTTTTATTCAGATTTTGTAAAATGCTAATCTCATATTAGATGAATCAGACTTGGAAGCTGAATTTTGTGTAGATGATGAAATAAATGTTGACGAATAACATTGCACGATTATTTATCTTATATGTTTTTGTGTTGTGATAAAATAAATATTTAGTTATTTTTATGCTTTGATAATGTTACTTATATTATATTATTGTATTTATATTTCTTTCTATAAATTTTTTTATATTTACAATTTAGTCCTTATATTTTTAATATTTACATATATAGCCTCATACTCGTATCCTATATTTTTCAAAAAACCTCGCACCCGTATTGAATACGTATCGTATCCGCATCCGCACCCCCGCACTTGTGCTACCTAGACTGAAGCTTCGATACCATGTTTGGAGTTGTGTATTTAGGGAGAATAACTGAAAAATGGAACTTTGTAATTTCCGTGTGGTGTTTGGCCTTTATTATATGAAATAAAAATGGAATATGAGATTTGTAACTTCCCAACTACCACGTTGATGAATGGAAGGATGGCATCATGGCAAATAATGGTTGGCGCAGCGGAACATGAGATAACATTTTCTTCTCATTTCTGTGACCTGCTCTGTCACATACCATATGGGCCATGGGGCAATACTTATACAAGCCATATTGGGCTTTTTGGCCCAAGACTACACCTTCAATCTACCAGACAATACAAAAGTAAAAACGTGTTTCTATGGACTATTGACAATAAAATTGTAAATAAGGAAAAGGATAACTATGAATCCTTTCCTTATATGTGTATCCCTTAATTGTAGGGATTGGGTTGTGTGATTAGGGATTGAAGATCCTATATATATGTACACTGCGAGAGAAGAAAAAAAAACAAGAAAGAAAGCAAGAAAATAAAAAAAGAGAAAAATCTCTTCAGTGGAATGGGAATTCACCCGAACCACGTAAATTCTGCATCTCCTTCATACAAACTATACAATTAAACATGGTATCAAAGCAGTGTTGAATTCTGGCTCGTCATCTACCTCAAAAACTCTACCGGAGTGAAATATGACAGAGGGAAAGGAGATGGTTATATCACATGAAGAACTGGATAGTTTTCTGTCCAGAAAGTTTGCAGAATATATGCAAACCCACAATTCGTCTCAGACAGAGACCTGCAAACCCGAAAAGGAGGATGAGGCTCCAGTCATCATCAACGTAAAGCTTGACGGTAATAACTACGTATTGTGAACAAGGATGATGGAACTAGCCATCATCGGAAAAGGTCACCTAAACTATATATCTGGTGACACTAAAGAACCAAAGAGGGATGGCCCTCAATGGACAACGTGGAGGCGACAAGATGTGTAGGTATTCACTTAGATTACCAGATCTATCGACAGACAACTGGTAAATCAGTTCATTTATTACCCCCATTCATATGAACTTTGGAAAATCCTGGCCAGAACCTTCAATTTTGGGCAAGAAGACTCTCTCCAGATCTTGATCTGGTAACAAAGGCTGACTGTATGATTCAAGGGACCCTTCAGTTAGAAGAGTACTATTCAAGATGCAACTTACTATGGACTGATATAGATCGGCGTCGACCAAATCCTATGAAGTGTGTTGAGGACATCAACAAACACAATCAGATCCAATCTGAGCAACGATTGTTTAAATTCCTTGAGGGATTGAACACAGAATATGAATCAATCATTCGGTACGTACTGAAAGAATCACCTCTTCCCTCAGTCGATGTCGCATACATGACGGTTCGATGGGAACCACGAGATGTCAGAAAGCCAAATGACGGCCTGACAACTTCAATTATTACACTTCCGGGCGAGAATCGGTCAAAATCGGCTGGGTTTAGTAGCAATTCATCCAACCAACGCCCTTTCTATGTGTATTGCCAGGTACACGGCCACTGGAAGAAATATTGCTTTAAGTTAAATCAAGGTTACCCGGGTGGAAATCATGGCGTAGAAAGGGTGGTCGAGCGGGATACGGTCGGCGAGGCGGCTGGGCAACCATCTCTGATGGTGGCCAACACTCCCCGGAAGCTGAATGCTCGGATGAAGTAGAGATCTCGACAATGAATGTGAGCAGCGGCTAGAATTGCGAAAATGAAGGGATCAAGATTGAACAGGTTGAAACCCGCGTGCACGAGAAAGAGACCTGCAACCCAGGTACATATATCAGACCGAGAGTAGGGGTGAAAAGACTAGAAAACCATTCCTTTATTAATACCAAATTTTTTGCTGAGAGGTGTTTTGGTAAATATAAGGACATGCAGGATATTGGACCAAAACAAGAGATTAGGCCGAAAGTATGCACAGTAACAAGGTCCCAAAACATTTCTTCTGATACTAACAGTTTTCGTGCAGCTGCTGTAGGCCCACAAGCCCGGTATGACACAGCCCTTGTCAATATAATGAAGGAGTCTGGACCTAAGAAAAGATCCGAATGGATTTTTGATTATGGAGCGACTGATACAATAACTTATGATTTTTCTGACATTGTTGAGCAAAAAACACACAAAAATGTGGTTCAAACAGCGAGTGGTGCTTTCACTCAAGTAAAAAGTGGTGGAATTATTGAGATTTCTCCCCTGATAAGATTATCGAAATGCTTATATGTTCCGTCTCTTTTGTATAAGTTATTATCCATAAGTCACATTTCGAAGGAACTAAACTATGTGGTGATGCTATATCCGACATTTTGCATTTTGCAGGACGTTTGTTCGAGAAAAATTATTGGGCATGGTACTGAACGGGATGGTCTCTATTATATTGATGAAGTTGCTTCGGAGGGAAAGACAATCCTAACTCATGAAACACCTGACTCCCAAAGTTGGTTGTGGCATTGTCGTATGGGTCATCCTTCTCACTCATATCTTCGTTTATTATTTCCTCAGCTTTCGAAAGTTTCCTTTCATCGTGAAACTTGTATTTTGGCAAAGAATCATAGACAGCCTTTCTTGTCAAAACATACTTGAGTTCAGAGTCATTTTTCATTAGTACATTCTGATGTTTGTGGCCCGACCCCTATCCTTGGGGGTCAGGGACTTTGATATTTCGTATTGTTTATTGACGATTGCTGCCGCATGATATGGGTTTACTTATTGCAAAATAAATTTGATGTTTTTGATTAATTTGTCCAGTTTTCTTGCCTATCCTTGGGGGTCAGGGACTACTCCGATGCTTGTGTCTCATGTGCCTCACGCAAAAGCCACACCATCTCTTGCCTCCACATCGATTCATGTGCCTCACGCACAAAAGCATCATGAGTCAGGACGATGGCCCTCACAGCACGATGTCGACACGATACTGCCAGAATAGGATGAGCCACCTTAGTTATCTTTCGGAACTGATGCCCAGGTAAATACATTCTCTGAGATCTCTTCTATGGATCCTATGACTTACCATAATGCAGGTGCCAACCCTATAACACCTAAGTTTAATCTTCCTCATCGACCTACGAGGAGTGTAAAATTAAGGAAGTATACTTCGGATCATGATTCGAGGACTCATAGGTATCTTGTGGTAGATATGGTGAGGGGGAGTCTTATCGAGCCTGAACGAGCTTTCATCGCTGCTATATATTCTAATGAAATACCCCGAAATGAAATTGAGGCTATGAGTGATCCAAAGTGGCGATAAGCTATGGAAACGGAAATGAGTGCCCTAGACAAGAATGGTACTCGGAAAAGTTGTCAGCTACCTCCCAGCAAGCAACTAGTTGGGTGTAGATGGGTGTATACAGTCAAGAGGAGGGCTGATGGTTTAGTTGAAAGGTACAACGCACGACAGGTGGCCAAAGGCTACACACAGACATATGGAATTGATTATTCCGAGACTTTTACCCCATTGCGAAGTTGGATACTATTAGGATTTTGTTCTCTATTGCTGCGAATCTGGATTGGCCCCTACATCAGTTTGATGTGAAGAATGCATCCCTTCATGGAGATCTGAATGAGGAGGTATATATGGATGGTCCTCCGGGCTTCTCATATAACTTTTGATCCGGCGAAGTATACAAATTAAGGAAGGCTCTATATGGATTAAAGCAGTCTCTCAGAGCGTGGTTTGGACAGTTCACCTTAGCAATGAAGAAGTATGGATACGCACAGAGCCACTCAGACCACACCCTATTTTTGAAGCGTTGTAATCAGGGAGTCACATGTCTAGTCATATATGTGGATGACATGATTATTACTGGAGATGGTAAAGAAGAGATTGAGACCTTGAGGGAGAATTTGTTCACAGAATTTGAAATGAAGGATTTGGGGAGACTGAAGTATTTCCTAGGGATTGAAGTGTCACGATCAAAGCAAGGGATCTACATCTTACAAAGAAAGTACATTCTAGACCTACTTACCGAGACAGGTCTGCTCGATAGCAAGCCAGCAGAGACACCTATGATCTTGAATCACGGCCTGAGGATGGTTGAGGGAGCTGAGCTGACAGACAAAAACAGATACCAGCACTTGGTGGGCAAGTTGAGATATCTGAAAGGATCTCCCGATGTTGGGATCCTATATCAGAAACACAGACATTTGAGGATTGAGGCCTATACTAACGTTGACTGGGCTTGAAACCCAGTTGATTGTCAATCGACCTCAGGGTATTTCATGCTTGTTGGAGGCAATCTGGTTATGTGGAGGATTAAGAAACAGAAGGTAATTATGCTATCTAGCGCAAAGGCAGAGTTTTGAGGGATAGCCCGAGGGATTAAGGAGATCTTTTGGTTAAGAAGATCGATGATAGAATTAGGTTTCGACCTGACCGAGGCATGTTCTCTAAATTGTGATAATCGGGCAGCTATTCGGATTTCAAAAAATCCAGTGCAGCATGACAGAACCAAGCATGTATAGGTGGATCGTCATTTTATCAAGGAGAAGATCGAAAGTGGAGCAGTTACACTTCCCTTTGTTCGGTCTGAAGACCAGCTAGCAGATATCCTGACCAAGGCCGTCCATGGTCGGGTATTTCATGATATATTGGTCAAGTTAGTGTTGAGAATAAAGTTGTCCCATGCCAATTTCATCAAATCAAATTCACAAGTATAAATAGGATTGTGGGCTACAATCAATCAACATAAGCTTATGATTTTAATGTGGGTTGTCCACCTTTCTAATTATATTAGTCCACACACGCGCACCTGCACACACGAGGCCCAAGCCCAGAGAGCGGCCGGGTCAGTTTCCTAACATGGTATCGGAGCGGGTTGTCTAAGGGCCGAGAGTATTTCCGAGAAAGTCCGAAGCGAATTGGCCCAATGGGCCCATGGGAATTCGGTCCAATTTGGGTATTGTTTCAAGAGGTCTTGATGATTGTTTTTGAGGTTCTCGTAATTGTTTTTGGGAAAATCCCAAGTATTGATCCTAGAATGGGAACTGACCCAAGTGGGCATTATCCGTGTGTTAGTCCAAGTGCATAAGGGTTTACCTAGTTGGACTTGAGGGAGAGTGTTGAAAATAAAGTTGTCCCATACCAATTTCATTAAATCAAATTCACAAGTATAAATAGGATTGTAAGCTACAATCAATCACCATAAGCTTATGGTTTTAATGAGGGTTGCTGATACAATCCTGAGATCTTGCTTGAGTTATGGGGCCTTGATATTCGTCGGAGGGGGAGACTCTGTGCGTTGCTGGAGGAAGAGCAATTGTAAGAATAGAGAATGGAATGTAAAAGTGATTCTCGATGAGCGCGATGAATTACGAAATGAGGACATTAACATTCATACACCAAAATGAGAGTGCAAGCTCCATTCATTACAATTTCTGCCTTCTTTATACTAAGAGTTCTAACTGTAATAATTTGAAGTAGCCGTTGGGAATCCAAGCGTGATTTCAGCATTCCATCTTTAGTATCTCTATCTAGCCACACCGACGTCGGCAATATACGATACCTGGGATACTCGTATCACCTCCTTCCCCATTAACAACACCCGTGGCGGGAAGAGGAAATGAGGGATAGAGTTGTTGTATGTGGAGTTCATCCTCCCAAGAAGACTCAGCGGGGGATAACTCTTTCAATGTATCAGTACCTGAGGGATGCCCTGATGATTGCGGTGATCCAAGACTGCTTGGAGGGTTGGGTGTGCTATGCCTTGGTGGATGTGAGGGAGACAAGGAACGTCCGGGGGATCACTGATAAAAGCCTTGAACTTTGAGACATGGAAGATTGGGTGGATGCGCATATCCGACAAAAGGTTCAGTCGGTAGGCAATAGGGCCGACTCTATCTTCGATCTGAAATGGCTCATAGTAGATAGGAACTAGTTTCTTCGTCTGATTTCGCCCGAGCGAAGTCTGCCGGTAAGGTTGAAGTTTCAGGAGCACCCAATCTCCGGCGACAAATTCTAGATCCTGATGGCAAGCATCATATCGTTGTTTGGTGCGGTTCTGCGCCTGTAGTAAATGATTGCGTAAGTCTGCCAAAACTTCATGGCGCTCCTTCAAGGTTATGCCCACTGCATCAGGTTTAGTAAGGCCGGTAGTACAGTCCATTAGGCGCGGAGGCGATGGGCCGTAGACTGCTTCGAACGGAGTTGTTTGTAGGGATGATTGGAAGCTAGTGTTGTAACTGTACTCTGCCCACGCTAGCCAGTCCTTCCATTATTTCGGATTGTTGCCCATGAAGCATCACAAGTAGGCTTGTAAGATCTGATTGACGACTTCAGTCTGGCCGTCACTTTGTAGATGATAAGCTGCCATGAAATATAGGGCGGTGCCTCCAAAATGGAACAATTCCTTCTAGAACGAACTATTAAAGGCAGCATCTCGATCATAGACGATCATCTCCGGAATGCTGTGTAAGTGCACAATTTTCTGAAAAAATAACTGAGCAACAGAAATAGCGGTATATGGATGTTTAAGAGCAGCAAAGTGTGCCATTTTAGTAAATCGATCAACAACAACCAAAATAAGTATTTTGTCGTGCGAGGGCGGAAGATGATCGACAAAATCCATGGAAATGTCAGCCCAAATCTGTTGGGGGACGGGCAAGGGCTGTAGTAGACCGGCCGGCTGAAGATGATCGCTTTCGTTCCATTGGCAGATGGCACAGGCAGCAACTATGGGTGCCACAGTTGCTTTCATCGAAGGCCAATAGAAATCAGCATGGATGCGGTGCATTGTCTTCAAGATTCCCTCATGAAACTGGTCGTGTATCGTCCGAATGATCTGCTCTATGAGGGGAGATACTAGTGGAATGTAGAGTCTGTGGCGATACCATAACAATTGATGGTGCCAAGAATACGGCTCGGAGTCTGATGTGGCCTTTACGTCATCGTGGATTTTGAGTAGTGCAGGATCCTGTTGTAATTCAGTGCGCACAGTGTCCAATAGACCTTGAAAAGGTAGAGAACAAGCGCTGATGGCCAGCGAATCAGACCCTTTTTGGGATAGTGCATTTGCAACCGCGTTATCTTTCCATGCCTTGAATTTAACTGAGAACTCATAACATAATAGCTTGCTCAACCACCTTTGTTGCGCTGTTATCGATACTTTCTGCCCAAGCAAGTATTTGAGACAGAGATGGTCGGTACGGACAAGGAAGCGGTTGCCTTAGAGGTAAGATCTTCAATGAAGGACGGCTTTGGAGAGGCCAATGAGTTCTTTCTCATATGCCGGAAGTCTGGAGTGCTTGAGGCCAAGTTTCTTACTAAAGAATGCGATCGGGTGGTTGTTTTGCATTAGTACCGCACCGATGCCCACACTTGAAGCGTCGCACTCAATGACGAACTGTTGAGAGAAATCGGGAAGCTGTAGGACGGGTGCTGTTACCATTGCAAGTTTGAGTTTCTCAAATGCATCCGTGCCCTCCTCTCTCCATTTAAAAGCATATTTCTTCAAAAGAGCAGTGAGTGGTGCTGAAATGGTACCATAATTATGCACGAACCTTCTATAATAGCCCGTTAATTTGAGGAATGCACGGAGGCTGCGAAGGTCTGTCGGAAGGGGCCATTCTGTCATGGCGGCAATCTTCAATGGGTCAGCTTCCACGCCGTCTGAAGATATCACGTGTCCCAGGTACTCAATACGACGTACTCCGAACGAAAATTTGTTCTCTTTTGCTACCAAGCTGTGTTGGGCCAAACAATCGAAGGTGAGCTGCAAGTGCTTTACATGTTCCTACCAAGATGGACAATACACCAAAATGTCATTGAAGAAGACAAGTAAAAATTTCCATAAGTAATCCTAAAATACCGAGTTCATCAATGCCTGAAAGGTCGTTGGAGCGTTGGTCAAGCCGAACGGCATGATGAAAAACTCGAAATGGCCGTGGTGTGTCTGGAAGGCAGTGGGAGGAACTGATTCTAGAGCTATCCTCACTTGATGATAACCGGATTTGAGGTCTAATTTGGAGAAGATGCGAGCCTTGCCCAACTCTTCTAAAAGTTCTTCGACGATGGGAATCGGGAAGCGATCTTTGATGGTCAGGGCATTCAGAGCGCGGTAATCAACGTAGAGGCACCATGATGCGTCGGCCTTGCGAATTAATATGACTGGGGAGCTAAACGGAGATGTACTCTATCGGATCAAGCCTTGCTGGAGCAATGTCTGGCATTGGTCTTCAATTTCGGTCTTCTGACCATGTGGGTAGCGTACGGGCGGACATTAACTGGGTCTGATCCATGGCGAAGGACAATCTGGTGGTCGAGTGTCGTGGTGGTAGTCTGGCCAGCTGAACGAAAATAGACTGGTATTATTGTAAAAGATTTTGTAGGGCGCTTTGTTGATCCGTGGATGGGGTGAGACAGGCCGTGAAGAGCGTTGCCTGGAATCCATATAATGTTACAATCTGGTCCTTCCATAAGAAACTCATTTGTTGGGCCTCGAAATCCCAAACAACCAGGCCAAACGTCCGCAGCCAGTTGACGCTAAGAACGACACTAAAGCCTTTTAGCGGTAGCAGATACAGGTTGATGCAAATTGAGTGACACTCCAGTTGAATGTCCTGATTAGCCAAGTAATCGGCACTGTAGATGGTGGTGCCGTAGGCAACCTTGACTGATGCTCTACTTTGTTTATACGGTTTGAGACCCCATTTCCCTGCCAAGGATTCATCCAGAAAATAGTGTGTACTACCTGAATCAAGCAAAACTAGTACCTGTTGCCCTGCGATGTGGCCTTGTACCTTCTTGTTGTCCCCTCAAGTTTCGTCGGAAATTGCATTGACGGAGATTTCCATCTACTCATGTGTCTGGGTTATCCTCCTCCCTTGTTGCATTGTCTTCTTCCTCGCTGACGACCTCTATGAAGAACAGACTCCGACAGACGTGGCCCTTCGCCCACTTTTTGCCACATTTGAAGCACAAGACCTGTGATTGTCGATGGGCAATCTCTGCTGGAGTTAAACGGCGGTGCTCCGACAGTTTGGGTGTGGGGTTGGGCTTCCAGGGAAGCTGAGTCCCGCCTGCCAGATTGGAGGTCAGCACGGGGTTTTGGACAACTCGTGGGATTGGAGAACTATGAGACGCCGGTGAGTGGAATGATAAGAGATGTTGTACTTTCAACTTGTGTTGCACCTCCCTGGCCAAAAACATAGCTTTAAGAATATTGAGAGGGCGGTGTAGGCATACCTCAGCCGCGATGCAGGGATCTAGAGCCTTCAAGTAGAGTGCCAATTCGGTACTTTCGCAAATTTCGCCCTTGATGGACGGTGACAATTCATTCCACCGTTTATTGAGGTCTTCTACCGTGGTTTGTTGTCGTAACGATGCAATTTCGGTGACGGGTTCAATTAGTCTAGGTGGTGAGTATTGTTGCCGGAAGTACCAGACGAAGACATCCCAGTGCAGTCCGGGGGTGCGGCTGTTGACAGAGTACCACCATTGTTGCACCTCGCCGAGCAGGTAATAGGTGGCTATGGCGACCCGTTCGGCCGGAGTAATGTGCTGGTAAGGGGTGGACAAACGGGTATTCGGGATGGGTTTGGCAATACCCGTTCCCGTCCCGTTAAGGTTCGGGACCGGAAAATCGGAACCAGAACTGTCCCGAATACCCACATTCCCAAAAAATTCGGAAATACGAGTATCGATTCGGTTCGGGAACGGTTCCTTATCGGGAATACAGGTATACGGGTACCCGATAAGAAACTGATTCCTGAACCGTTATGGAACCACTAATGGACCGATAAGGAACCGATAAGGAACAAAACATAATTTTCTGGATAAGGGACCGTTACCGTCCTGATAAGGGACCAAATTCTGAATTTTTTTTTTAAATTCCTTTTATTTTTTTTATTTCTCTTAAAATTGAATCCTTATCGGGACGATAATGGTCCCTTATCAGGACAGTAACGATCCTTTATCGGGAAAATTATGTTTTGTTCCTTATCAGGTATTTCCCGATAAGGGTATATGGTACCCATAACCATCCCGATACCCGACGGGAATTGAATTTTTAGGACCGAAACCATCCCATTTTCCCAAATTCCCGATAATTTCGGGAAAACAGGAAAACGGTTCCCGGTTCTCAAACCAAACGGTTCCTGGACCATCCCATTTGTCCACCCCTAGTGCTGGTGGGTGAAGTAGGCAGTGCAGCGGAGGAGCCAACTTTTCGGGTTATCGCTTCTAGAGAAGGTCGGAAAGTCCAAATGGTTGGGTTGATTGAGAAAACCGGGTTGTAGCCGTAGTCTAGCAGGCCAGTCCTCCGGAGGTTGGTTCCATGGGAGTCCGTTGGATGCGCTCGGCGATTTCTAGGGGTCCATTATAGCAGGCGGTGGGGGTGAAAGCCCGACGGGTCCACCTAGAGAGAGGCAAACGGTCTGGGCTAAATAGGTTGTCCGCCCGGACCGTTTTGACCGTTTTAGAAAACGGGCAGATACGGGTGGGTTGAGTTCAGAAAACGGGCGGTCCGGGCTTTATCCGTTTAACAAAACGGGCGGTCCGACGTTTTACAACGAAAAACGGGTGGATACGAGCTTTATCTGTATAACCCGCTAAAATAATAGTATATTTATTAAAAGTTTTTTATACCACAAAGGCACAAACACTAATGAAACAAAAGTCTACACTACAGATTCACAGAACACCAGTCCCTTCCCTCATCCCTTCTTCCCGCATCCCGTCCCGTAAGTCGTAACCCTTCCATCTGTTTATGTTCATCTTCATCATACTTACAGCTGTATATCCAATTCCCACAATGGGTTTTGGTTTGTCACCCACCAATTTTGTCCGAATCAATTCTCCTGCTTCATAGCCTTTACTGGAGACGTGAAAAACTCTCCAGTTCTGGTGTTGTGAATTTGCCAAAAAGGGAAATACAGAGAAAGTGGGAGGGAGAGAAATAAAGGGGTAAAGTAGCTTTCAGACGAAAAAAGTGTTTGTAGAACCGAGCATGCCGTGATACAAGGGTCCAATTCTGGAGGGTTCAAAATCTCTAGCAGCAAAACAGGTGAACGGGCAAAACGGGTTAACAGGCAAAACTGGCATTTTATTATTTTTATTTCAAAACGGGCGGATACGGGCTTTAGCCCATTTCCGCCTGCCAAAAAACGGTCCGGGCGGTCTGAACTGTGAAGAAAAATGGGCGGGCTTCATCCCACCCATTTTATTTAACGGTCCGGTCCGGGCTTGGGTTCTCGGGACTGTTTATAAAAACGGGCGGGCGGGTTTTAGCCCACCCGCCCGTATTCCGCTCTCTAGGTCCACCGAGCAACTTTATTGGGTCGGTGACTGTCAGAAACTTTGGGTGGGTCAACAGCAGGGAAGACTGGTTAGCGGGGTCTGCTATCATCGAAGCACCCTGTGTTGATGCATCCTTTGCTATTTTGTCGGCCATGACCGTACCCGTGAGAAATTTGAGGGCAATCCGTATCTCGGCCATCTGGGCATCCAATGCCGCTTTCCCTTGACAGAGTTCCTTAATTTTCGAGGACCGCTGGTCGAGGACTTGCACAAAAGAATCAGAGGATGAGTTGACGACAGACGATTTAGTCTCTCCAATGTCGACTGTGGCTGGGGTAACTCGTGGCACCGATACCACGTTGATACAATCCCGAGATCTTGCCCGAGTTATGGGGCCTTGATATTCGCCGGAGGGGGAGACTCTGCGCGTTGCTGGAGGAAGAGCAATTTTAAGAACAGAGAATGGAATGTAAAAGTGATTCTCGATGATTGCGACAAATTACGAAACAATGATGTTAACATTCAAAAACCAAAATGAGAGTGATAGCTCCATTCATTACAATTTCTGCCTTCTTTATACTAAGAGTTATAACGGTAATAATTTGAAGTAGCCGTTGGGAATCCAAGCGTGATTTCAGCATTCCATCTTTAGTATCTCTGTCTAGCCACGCTGACGTCGGTGATATACGATGCATGGGATACTTGTATCAGTTACTCACCTTCCTAATTATATTAGTCCACATACGCGCACCTGCGCACACGATGCTCAAGCCAAGAGAGCGGCCGGGTCAATTTTCTAACAGTTAGGTGTTGGCCACCACACCCCTAACTTGAGGGGGAGTGTTGAGAATAAAAGTGTATATAAGGAAAAGGATAACTATGAATTGTATCCCTTAATTGTGGGGATTGGGTAGTGTGATTAGCGATTAAAGATCCTATATATATGTACACTGCGAGAGAGAAAAAACTAGAAATAGAGCAAGAAAATAAAGAAGAGAGAAATCTCTTCCGTGGAGTAAGGATTCACCCGAACCACATAAATTCTGCATCTCCTTCGCACAAAGTATCAATTAAACATGGACTGTACAATGATCATGTAAAACTGAACATCAGTCATCGAGTTGTATCTCCATCTTCATTTCTCAACAATCTACTGACCTAGAAATTAGAACTGATTATGTTCCATGATTCTTACCTTAACGCGGTCATAATTAGATTCTATTCTTGAGTGGTCTGGACTGGAGATGCTTTACGAGACTTGAAATGCAGTGTTCATGCAATATTATATATGATGGAATTGCAAAGTGGCATACTTCCCTTTGATTTTGGAATTTTATTGTCCGTCTCTTATTTCCATCAGTTTTCAGATGTCGGACGTGCGTGCCGGACATGCTGTTTCCGGTATCCTCTCCACTATAAACTCTGGCAAAAGCTTCTCCAACGCAAGCTTCCCCGTCCCGATGTTGCCTTCTTTGAGCATCGATAGTTCGTTCGGACACCATGCGTGGTGAGAGCCGCCGTCTCTGCCGTAGATCTTCTTGGCCAGTTTTGATGTCAAATCAAGCTCCATTGCTCCGTAGAATAAATTGAGAAGGGTGTAAAGGATTCACAGAGTGCATTGGGGTTGAAGGGATAGCAAAAGATTGGTATTGGTGGAGTTTATAGTTGAAAGGATGCCGGAAACGGCGTGTCCGGCACGCACGTCCGGCACCTGAAAATTCCTGCTCTTATTTCATTGCCTTTAATATCATTATACAGATGTGCTCAGTAAACAACATCACGGTTCTCTCTATAACAGCAAAATAGGAAGTCATTTTGTAGCCACCTCATTTCCTGCTAAGCCTATCGCCGTGTGCCACGTTTCTTCCATTGCATGGTTCTAACCCCAAAATATCCTCAATTTTGTGTTGGACCAACTGCGTGGTGACATGTGTTTTTTTTTCATTTCGTACGATTTTTTTGGGTTTGTTTTCCCTCTTTCTACATTATTTTTTTTATAGGTAATGTCATTGAGGGAATTTGAACCCGTGACCTGTGAATGCAATTATCCCTCACATAATCACTGAGCCAACCCTCTCTGACCTCTTTCTACATTATTAAATGAGCCAAATTGATGTGTACAGATTTTATTTTATATTATACAAATTTTCTTTCTCTCTCTAAATCTTTGCAAAATCGAACTTATTCGGCGGACCGATCATCGTTTGTCGAAACGGAAGTCGTTATAATTACCAGTGCGCTTCCATATGACATGTGACTCATATAGCTTCGATTGATTTATAATTTAATTGTTTTTCTTTTTTTAAAATAATTTTTCCTGCAACGCGTGTGGTCACGCGCGAGCCGCATTTTCTGTAAGTGTTTTTGTGCTTACCGCGGCCTTAGAACACTGAGATATACTAATTATATGAAATGTAGTGCTCATGGAATATTATATATGATGGAATTGCAAAGTGGCATACTTCCTTTGATTTTGGAATTCTCTTATTTCATTGCTTTTAATATTATATGAATTTTCACATTCTGGAAAGTTCTTGGGAGGGTCTAATGGCTCGATAGATACTGGTTCGATTCAGGACGAATATCGATTCGACCCAGGATCGGTACCGATAACGAACCGGTACTGGTACCGGTAATTCGGTCCGATCCGGTAAAGTATAGATACGGTCCTATTTGGTACAGATATCGGTACCGGACTGGTACCACCGTATAAGTAAGTCTTTAAAAAAAATAAAAAAAGTATTTTTTAATTAGAAATAATTTAAAATATGTATATTTTTTAAAATTCCGTCGGTTCCGATTATTGATCGGTACTGACCTCTGGTATCAGTACCGATACCGAGACCGATTCCGACAGTAAATACTGGACACCCGAGACTGAGCCTTAGAAGCAAACTGATCATTTACCAAAAAAAAAAAAAAATAATAAATAAATAAAAACATGAAGAGAGGAGAGCCAAACGGATCAACTTCTAATATATATATGAGTAATGAAGTCTCCTTTTTTTTTTTTTTTTTTTATCTTTTCTGGAAGTTAAATGTCCTGATTGAGAATGCAAAAATGAAGCCAAAGAGAACTGGTATCCCGACTATGATCAGAGCAACATATCCAAGGGAGTCGTGCCTGAAACCGAAGTAACTTCTCACAAATTCTTCCACCGTTGTGCTATCATCAAGCCTGGCTTGTATGTCTCCAAACTGTGATGCTACCAAACCGTTGAGTGTCCAAGAAACTGGACAAAGGTAATAGTACCACCGCCACCACACAGGAATTCTCTGCAATAAAATGGAGAAAATCAATCAATCAGACCACTGAAGGATGGATGCATTTGCATTTTCCGGTATCCCATTGCTTACACTTTTGGGAATGATGAATCCAGAGAAAAGATTCCACAGTGCATAGAAAATTGTTGAAACGATCCCGGCTATGTTTTGGTTTGGAGTTACGGCGACTGTCATCATCCCATACAATGTGAAGTACATCAAGGTGAAGTACATGAAAAAAAGGTACCAGAAGAATTTTTCAGCAGTCCAGTCGAATCCAATCATCGCATACACTATGATGCCATATATCAGAGTTTGGACAAGAAGATACGGGAGTTCAACCACCACCTGCAGAATGACAAGATTTCCTTAAGAGCTAGCTCTTTCTTGATAATGATCGTGCAAGTTCCAAGAGCAAATGAATTTTTTTTGACTTACCTGTCCAAATGCATATGGCAAAGCCGAGTACATCCCTGCTGCCCTCTCTCTGTAGAAAACTGTTCTTTCGACAGCCACCACTGGCTGCACTGATGAAGTATTTTGTACTCCAAGAAACAGAACAGCGATATACATTGAACCCATAGCATTGAAGATATCTTGCCGGTTTTTCCTGCATTGATTTATTTGAATTATTGTTTTCATTGTTACGTAACAGAATATTCCGGTGAAATTCTGATACGAACCCTATCTACACTACTGACCTTTTGGAGCCAAGATCCCAGAACATTGTTCCGAACATTATGGCTATGAATGCTGTGAAGAGTAATCTCACTGCTGAGTAAGGCGGGTTTCTCCAGTATGACCACATCTGTTTCCATAGGCATGCCATCCATTGTATCCAGAAGGATTGAGAATACCGTTTAGGGAAGTACAAATCTTTTGAGTTTGGAGCAGGTACGCTATGTTCCTTAACCAGTGCTTTATTTCTCCTGAAAGTTCATCAAATAGCAGTAAAGGTGGATTTATCATATCTTGTGAAATTTTTGCCCACATCTAGTCTACCATAAATGTAATTTGCAGTACTAGTAGTTTACAATTTACCTGTAAAGTTCAGAGCTTTTATACATCACCGTAAAATTGACACCATGTGCTGCTTCCTGCATTGGGGAAGTTATCTCAAGCATCCAGGTTGCTGGATTGTAACCATCTTTAATTTTATTGACTCCTTTAATCCCCTGAAGATATGGAGTTATTAAAAACTGCTTCATTCATATAAAAATATGATTGCTTCAATATACTACTTGCCATAATGTTCACACCTCAAAGTAGTTGATGAGCTCACAAGAATGCCGACCTAGAGGACCAACATATACTTCTTCACCTCCTCTTTTCAGAAGCAGCAGCTGCAGTTACCAGTAGACTTTCATTTCACTTGTTCAATGGGGGAACTTGAGATATTTTGGGGCACGGGCACTTACCTCATCGAAGGCATCAAATATATCAATGCTTGGTTGATGAATGGTGCATACAACGGTTCTACCTGTATCCACTGTGTTTCTCACAGTTCTCATTACGATCGCAGCTGCTCTAGCATCCAGTCCCGATGTTGGCTCATCCATGAATATAATAGAAGGATTGGCAACAAGCTCAACTGCTATAGTAAGCCTCTTTCGCTGCTCCGTTGATAGGCCACTCACACCGGGCAAGCCGACCAGCGCTTCTCTCAATGGTGTAAGTTCCACAAGTTCCATAACCTCTTCTATAAACATCTGCATTTCACTTTGATTTTTAAGGTCAACCAACAGTTTAACTAACATTCTGGTCTTTTATTTGATTAACAGAAAAAGCACCTTTCTTGTTGCAGTGTCAACTTCAGGGGACAAGCGGAGCCATGCAGAAAACATTAATGACTCATAGACTGTGACATGAGGTGAATGAATGTCGGTTTGCTCACAGTAGCCTGATATACGTGCAAAAGTTTCTTGTTTCTTGGGGTACCCTGATATCGTAATTGTTCCTTCGATGTATCCTCCCGTTTTTCTACCTGCCAAAACATCCATAAGAGTAGTCTTTCCTGCACCACTAACGCCCATCAGGGCAGTCAAAACGCCTGGCCTAAAAGCTCCACTTATGCCTTTCAAAAGTTCCAACCTTTCTTCTTGCACACCTTGAGCTTTCATTTCCTGGGATCATGGAAGCCAAATGAGTTAACTTGATGGGAAGCATAGAAGCAAACAGAAGTCATACATACAAACTAAGAGTACCTGCGGCATGTTTACTGCATAACGAATATCATCAAATGTGATTGAAAGAGGCTCAAATGGTAAAATCATTCCTCTCTTCCTATCTGGATCCGCATCACTGAAGCTGCCCACCCTAGACGACATGGATTTTGATGATGTTCTCCGAATTTCTCCTGAAAATGTCGTGCCATTTATTGAATTGTAAGTTAGCACAATCACAGCATTCATTTGTCAATGACTTGCCTGACGTTCTTCTTCGCCCTTTGATTGACAATTCGGTAAGCTCCGCTCTTTTGCTTGCAGTCCTTTCTGCTAATGCTTCTTCTGACAGAATAACTTGTGGTTTCCCAAATGCTGCATGAAAAAAACTCCTCCATTCGTTTTCTCTGAATTTGATCTAAATGGATGGAATGGAACAGAGTTTGGTTATGTCATGTCAAGACCAAGATGGTACTTACGCTTGAGATACGCCAGAGCCAAGATCACCAGGAAATTGAACAGGAACACATATCCAGTAAGTGCCCCTACACCAATCCAGTACCAGTGTGCCTCCGGGAAAATGCCTCGAGACTTGAGGACTGCTACACCAAGGGATTCTGTCGAGCCCAGAGGAACCTGTAAGACTTCGTTTGTATTAGCTGTTAAATCTTTCAGACCTCATCTTCACCAGCAGCATTAAAGTTTGTCACGATTTTCTTACATGACTCCAACTGTTTCCAAGAAACTCGTTAACTGCTATGGCATTCTGTCCGTACATTAGAGGTGAAATCCAGTAACCCCATATCCACCATTTTTTGATATTCTCTGACAATAAACCGGGAAAGTATGCATTTCTTTCAAGTTTTGATTAACAAAAGGAGGACAGTATACAGTTACTGAAGTTGGCACAACTTGGATTCCTCCAAAGTCATTGCTCTTTTACCTCGTGATAGAACGAATCCACCTAAGGCAAGAACTGTGAGTAATGCACATGATCCAAAAGTGTATGCTACGATCATGTTCCGTCCTAATGCCGCGATCAAACGGAACAGCCCGCCAGCCATTTGGTTGACAAGTATGAGCAGAAGCATCTGCTTGAAAAATCTATCAAGAACAAGAGATAAGATGGAGAAACTGCATGCCAGCAAATACACATTCATATGGGTAATAATTATAATGAACTATACCTTCCTGGATCAGGATCATATCCAGTGGTGTAGTAAGTTAAACCAACCCAGATGATAATTTCAACGAGTGTGATTGGAATTTTAAGAATCCATCGTGGCAAAGAATAAGCCCATGAAGGGTAAAACATAAGGTCCCGTTGCTTGAAAAACACTGGAAGTTTGAGTATGCTGAGTGCCAGCTCTGAAAATCCATTAAACATGACGATTATAAGGGCATAAAAGAGAGCTCCCATGTAAACTCCACCATCTGTTACTGTATCTCTATGCATTTTGACACGCAGAAATAATGTCATTGATATGCTGGCCATGATAATCAACTGCAGAAAGGGAAACGGAAATCTCATTAGTATCGATTTGAATATTCTCAGTGTGTAGTCAAAAATGAAAAAGGGACATGTGATGTACACATCCTCAAGCATCTTACTTGCACCATTTTGAATATGTAAACAAATGAGTTTCTCTTCATTAGGAGGTATTCTCTAGCTGCACAGGCTTTTAAAAGTTCCATCTTTTTCACACCATATCTTTCTTTGGTGAGTGCAGCTGGATGACTCTTTTCCTTGTTGAAAGGAACAGCAAGTTGATCACCAAGCATTTGGCCAATGTGGAAAGACTGAAATGCTTCTGCAAACTCATCATCCGACACATACCGGTAAGGCTCCTCTTTGTTGTTCCAGTACTGCTCTTGATCTTTTTTCGAGGTTACCTTCAAATTCCCATAACAAAAGGAGTTCCATTTTTGTATTCTCTTAAATTCGAAATAAATTCAAAAGTAATACATGAAGGAAATGTTAATGAATGATGTTTACCTCTTGCAAGAAATCTGCTACCCCTTTCCTCTCCGGACATTTGAACCCCATGTACTCGAAGAATTCCAGCACATTTTCTCGTGGACCTTGATAGACTATTAGCCCATCTGAAAGGAGAATGATGTCATCGAATAAATCATACGTTTCTGGCGCAGGCTGCAGGAGAGAGATGAGAGCAGTTCCTTGCAGAATGTGGATGGATTGTTTGATAGAATTCACGATCTGAAACGTTGTTGAACTATCCAGACCAGTTGATATCTCATCCATAAACATTGCTCTTGCTGGTCCAACTATCATTTCACCTGAACAATGTTCGATCAAGTCTTTAAGGCTGGAAGGAAAGTATATATATATGATTCTTCTTGACTTGCTTCAGCAGCAGAATTGTTTTACTTTCTTTACCTGTAGTTAATCTCTTTCGTTGACCTCCAGAAATCCCTCGAAACATTTCATCGCCGACCAAGGTATCAGCACAAACCTCGAGTCCCAAGATCTGTGAATCAGTTTCATGCAAATCTTCAACATATGGTTCAACAGTCAATAAATTCTCATGTATTTATTTTATTACCTTGATGATGTAATCTGTTATAACACTTGCCTCCTGCCCTTCAATGGATGCCGCCTTTGGAATGAAAGGGAAATTTTATCAGCATATCCAGGGAAGAATTTATGAACAGAGCTTTTTGTTATTACAACCAACCTTCATGAAAATATCAAGGTCAGGGTCTGGTTTAATATTTGCTTCCTTCTCTCTTCGTGACAACTCAGTTAGCATGTCTGAGAATTTAGAGAGTTTAAGTTAGTAAAATGGATGGATGGATATTCGGTATGCAATTCATTGTATGGAGCTTCATACCATAACGAGCTCCAACTCCTTGGCATCTAGCTGAAAAGGCCAGAGTTTCTCGAACTGTCATCTCTCCAATATGAACATCATTCTGACTAATGTAAGCTGATGTCCTTTGAGGCACAAAGTCACTCATCTCATGGCCGTTGTACGTCACGATTCCAGATATCTGATGGATGGGGTAAAATCAAGAGCACGCACTCATATACCTTTCAAATAATCAACAGCTACAACTGAATTAGAGATAAATATCTTTGCTACTTTCAACTGAGGATCAAGTTTTCCAGCCAAAGCAAGGAGCAGCGTGGTTTTTCCCGAGCTTGGAGGGCCTAACAGCAGAGTCATTCTACAAACCAAGAACAAATCAAATCAATGCCATCTGCAAACCAAAAAACCTTGAACATCCATTAACCTCTTAGCTAGCTTAACCTTCCTGGTTTGATGATTCCACTGACATCATGCAGAATTGGCAACGTTTTCTTACGACTCGGGAGAATCCGAAGATGGCTCAAGAAACCCTGTCGACAGACAAACAAGTGGGGAAAAATCATGAGATTCGGGCTAAGTTTCCTCATCATTTTTGTTCTGCTCCTATTCCTATTCCAAGTCCAATTCCAATTCCTAGTCCTACTCCAGATGAATCAATAACCATCACCTCAAAGATATTAACTATAAAGTTGTACACTGTTGGCAGTGCTCTACCACCAACGTAAGCATCTGCATCAACATTCAAGTGCTCGAATCTCACTTCGATCGTCGGAAAATCGAGGCCAACCCTGGCGATCAAATTCAAAAAAAAAATCTATAAACTAAGACCATTCAATCAAGAATAAGCAAATCAATATCATGCTAACTGGAATAACCTTTGAATACGTTCTTTCAGCTTTAGCAAGAAACTCTCATTATCTTCCTCGACAATTTTCATTAGCCTCTCAACAAGATTCCTTCTTTCCACAAGGCCAAGATTCTTGATCTCAATTTCTCTCGAATTTCCTTCTTCATTGAGAATGCCGCGCTTTATACGAACAACAGTCGGCAGTTTCTCCAGGGCTGCCCACTTTAATGCTTCTTCATCATCCAAATCACCAGAAGACCTCGAAAATGCATCCATGCCCGTGTTTCTCCATATGCTGGAACTGCTCAAACGAGCACTTGTTGACTTAAATATCTCTGCACCTTCCATCGATAACAACCTAGTTTATCCCTCAACTGGCAGCTGCATTGGAGATGGAGATTAAAAAGGTAACGTGTTACTTTTATAGATGAGTTTAATTGACCAACACGAATGGTTCGTTGTATCTACGTAATTTAAGTAGAAGCACCAAAAGTCCTTCTACTTAAATTCACCAAATGTATCGTTAAGCTCAAAAGCCAAGAGAAATCGAACAAAACAAGTTTTACTAAAGACTCACACTACAAGCCACACTCGAAGGATTCTGTCATAGGGTTCCCCGTAAAGAGAAATGATATAACCTGTAGATAATGTTAGTTTTATTTTGAAAGTGAGTGTAATTTTATATAAGGGTAATTTTATCATATCTAATAAAATGATATTTAACTTAAATAATTATAACACAAAACGACATTATGTACAAGTTATATATAAAATGATTATGTACATGTAACATTTCTCTTATCCTAACCCTAAAAAGAGTAATTGTAAGTGTACAAATTTTTTGTACAAACTAATAATAAACCATTGAATTAAATTTTATCTCCCTTATATCATATTTGTACAAATTTTATATAAAAAAATTTATACAGTTATCATTTTTGTATAGAAAATCTATAAATGAAAGGGGAGAGAGAAGACGAGGAAGGCAATCGATCACAGTGGTGGAAGCAAAAAAAAGTTTCTTTCTTTGCTTTCATCTTCTTTTTTTTCCTCTTCCATCGTGTGAAATAAAGAACAAGAAAATAGAAATAAAGGGATGTCAAACTACAAAAAAATACCATCTCCTTCTCTTGTCAAACAAAATTTCTAATAGATAATGACTTGTCAACTTAAAATCGGATCATGCTGATGGATGCCATGAGCTGGGATGTCGCACTTCTAGAATCTTTCGCTACTATCCTCATTGCAGGAAGGTCAAATTAATAAAATAATTAAAATAATAAAATATCAAAAATAAATGAATTCAACAAAATAAAATTATTATTATCATAGTCATCTCTATCATGATCACTATATTCAGGGGCGGATGCTATAAGAATCTGAGGTGTCACGTGTCTCCCCTTACGCAACCGCTCCTTAACTAATTCCGAGAAAGTGGCCATATTGATGTTTATGTGGAAGCACCTCTCGCAGAAGAGTTTCTTTCGTCTGTGGAGCCTTATAATTTTAATAAAATATAATTATTTGATAGACTTTTGTGATAAAATATAATTATTTGATACACTTTGTTCGAGAAATGTTTTCGCCCACCTGAGTAGTTTATAATTTAACAATAGCTTTGTAATATATTAATATAATATATAATTATTTTTTAAATAATTTAATATTTTAAAGTTTTGTTGATTTATTTTATATTGATTGCTTGTAATTTTATTTTGCATTGTTTAATTTTATCTGATTTCAAAAAATGATATACTATTCATCAATACAACTTTGAAAGATTATTTCAGAAAATTTTATGACTGAGCTAACGCATAACAGCATTAGAATATATAAATTTATTCTAATAAAAAACTTTTGGCTACTTCTGATTTTTGAAAATAAAATATAAAATTATTTATGTAATTCTCATAAATAACATTTTTGCTAAATTTGTATGCACGTAAAGAATATAAATATCGAATTATTTTTATTTTATTTTTATATTATTATAATATTATATTATAATTATTAAAGATCTATTAAAAATTATATACAACATTTAGACATAATGCCCCCCTTCATATATTTCTGGATCCGCCACCGACTATATCACTCAAACTCTTCGTAATCTCTAATATGAATTCATGATAAGAAAAACATGAATAATATGAATACTTAATTAAAATTTATTAAATTATCAATCGTATAAATAAAAGTATTTGTACTCTATCTTTAAAATAAATTAATACCGTTATTTATGTAATTTCAATCTATTGTTTCTTCTTATTGTTTCTCAATTTTTCTTATATTGTCTCTTATTATGTTTCTTACATGTATCAGGTGATTGCCAACTTAATTTTGTTTTCAACTTATTGTATTTTTTATATTTTATGTGTGGGTGATACTAGGGCACAAGAATTTGTTTTTCCACAAAAATCTGGCACCTCACAGAGGTAGTTTTTTTTTTATACATTTGAAGCCATAAGGCCGGTAACATAAAAGAAAAGCGAAAAGCTAAATATCAGCCGAAGGTGGACAATTTAGGGGGGCCTGAACTGATAGAGCCTGAAACTGTCGGTATCCGACAGAGGAGCTTGACTCCCAGCACCTGTTGGTGTATCCAGTAGATGACTTCTTGAGAGGTAATGCACTCCAATGTGAGCGTTAGCCAGCCCCTGTTTGGCGAGTCTGTCAGCTTCAGGTAAGAGTTTCCGCTGACAGTACTGGATTGAGGTTGAGGTCTCCTCGAGCAGCTTGCATATCATCAATATAAGGCCTTGATGGGGTAAGTTTACGGTGTCACCTTTGATATCATCAATCGCATTCCAGCAATCGGATTCAATGATCCCATTCATCAGTTCTTTTTGCTGAATGAAGAGCAGTCCATGAAGTATTCCCCAAAATTCTGCCGTGATACTTGAACAGACACCAATCCGCTCAAAGAACACGGCCCTGTTACATCCGTTTTTCACTTTTAGGAAACCTCCACAGGTTTTCCATCCATTTACTCTGCAGACAGCCCCATCGACCTGCAAAATGAACAAAGGGGGAGGGGAGTGGTTACCGGAACACGAGGTTGCGAGAACACTCGGATCCTGAAGTTTAATCTGATACTGGAGGATGTATGGCTCTCATTATTTCAGCTGCGGATGCCCGGATGCTTGGGCATAGTTCCTTGCCCCGAATGACCTGGTTCTGGAACACTTCTGCATTCATGGAGATCCAAATTCGCCAACAAGCAATGCTAAAAGTGACCTGCCAAGAACTTGAAATAGAGTCTGATGTTAAATTGAAAATAATCCAGTCTTGGTGTGAGTGTGTATCGTAGAAGGAATCCGGAGGGTTTAGCTACCTCCAAGTATCGATACAACGATAGTAGTCTCGCAATGTATGCAAAACAATCTTGCTATGAGAGAAAACCTAAAGAAAGCCTTGATGTTCTCTGGTATTGGCAGCTTCCAAAGCTTCACCCAGAATGGGTCTTGAGGTGGAGCGTACTGATCCAGATACATGATGCGAGCCGAGGCACATGAAAACTTACCATTCGCCGAGTGTTTCCAAATAGGCTGGTCCTGGGGTGCATTAACAGAGGGAGGAAGCATGGAATGGATTTTGGACAGGATGCCATCTAGGATTAGCAGTTCCAATCTGTTGTAGTCCAATCTCCCATCAGCATCAACAAAATCACTCACTGTCGACGCCCGGTCATGGGGGCTAAGTGAAACCAGAGCTGCATTTGCCAGAGGAGAGGTGAATGGCCACCAAATATCTTCCCCGAACTGGACTTTGCCACCATCTCCTACCTGCCAGACGGCATGTTCACTGAGAGTAGCTAAGCATTTAGCTAAGTAGGACCATAAATGTGAGCCCTTCCGATTTAGCTGGAACTCCAGGCACCCCGAACGATTTTTACAGTATTTGGCTTTGAATATTTCTGTCCACAACTTGCCTTCGCCTGTAAACAACTCCCATGCTAGTTTGAGTATGAAGATATGATTAGTGTCCCTTGTCTTTTGAATCCCTAAACCCCCTCGGGATTTAGGTAAACATACAATATCCTAGTTAACCATGGAGGGGGTGTGCGTGCCAATTGAGCCGCCCCACAGGAATTCTCTAACCACTTTATCCATTTCTAAGCCCGTGGCAATCGGAATGGATGTGGATTCCATATGATATAGGGGGATGGCGCAGAGGACAATCTTGCACAACTCAAGCCTTCCTACAAGTGATATACGACGGTTAGCCCAATGAGCGGCACGACTTTTCATTTTTATCAGTGGTCTAGCATGAGTCTCCTTACTCACACGACCATGAAGTATGGGAACACTGAGATAGATCCCCAGATCATTGACTTGTTTGATGCTCAGGGTATCTTCCACCTTTGCCATCAGCTCCATGGAGGATGTATGTAGTGTCCAGAATACTGACTTATTCGTGTTGACCGTCTGCCCTGATGAGGCCGAAAAGGTTTCCAGAATATCTCGAATAAGTAGAGCTTGCTGTACTGAACATTCAGAGAATAGAATCAAGTCATCGGCGAATAGCAGATGCGACAGAGGCCACTTAGTCACTCCGAAAGTTAGAGGCTTCCATTTCCCTTGGGCTACTGCAGATTGGATGGATTGAGATAGCCTCTCCATACACAATATGAATAGATACGGAGAAATCGGATCACCTTGCCTAACTCCCCGCAGTGGCTGAAATTCTACCCCTCGGATCCCTTCCTAGACGAGCTGTGTAGAGCTAGTTTGAAGCATGGACATAATTACCCGAATGATTATAGGAGGAAAACCTGCATCCACAAGTGTATCCCGGATAAACGACCATTCAATCTTGTCAAAGGCCTTAGCCAAATCAATTTTTATCGCCATCCATCCTGTTGCGTGCTTCGTATTCTTCATTGTGTG
>JAOYMZ010088240.1:0-10980 GCA_025802335.1 Pinguicula primuliflora
GGTTTTAGAAAATTCCGGCGGCGAAGCCGCCGGAACCGAAACTAATCATGTACATATGCAATTCAATGTATAAGGATTCTAACGATGTGCCCAATTCCGTCAACGGGCGATCCTAGTGACGGGAAATGACTTGAGGGCATAAACTGAGGACGACGGAGCCTTCCCGATATTTAAATATTTTTTTATATTTTATTATTTTTAATTTGGGATTCGGGACTGTCCCGTTTTAAAATGGGTCAATCCCGATCCCGTCCCGAACTAAGTTCAGGACCTATTTTTAGGGCCCGAACCCGTTCCGAATTACTTTTTTTTTTTTCGAGATTCGGGATTCGGGCCGGCCGGGCCTCGGGAAAATCCCAAGGCCCGAACGCCATTTGCCCACCCCTATTAAAAACTGCAATAATGCTCGTAATCAAACGCTAACACATGCAGTAAACGGATCCTAATACCATAGGTCTATGGTTTTAATGAGGGCAACCCATTTTTCTACCAACTTAACCCCACACACGCATTCACACACACGAGACCTTAACCTAAAATAAATGGTCAGCCTCGATTTATTCAAAGGCATCGAGACCCGATTAATGGATCAGGCTAAATTTCTTCATGGTATCGGAGCAGGTTCCCTTGCATTTATACGGTGTGGGTGTTCAAGTCTGACAGGCTTGCCTAGTTGGAATTGACAGAGTGTGTTGAAACTGTCCCACAGCAGTTGTGAAAGTGGGAGTAAAGAGGTTTAAATATGAATATGAGTTAAAATCAAATCACTTTGGGCTCAGGGTTTTTACGAACATAACCCACATTACTACCAAATTAACTCCGCATGCGCGCCCACACACATGAGACCCATAAGATGTGGGCTTGATTCATTCAACGCCCGCTGACCCTCGAGATGCGAGCCGAGCGGCCCGAGATCCGAATAATGGGCCGAACCAAATTTCTTTAATGGCACTGAGACCCGATTAATGGGTCAGGCCAAATTTCTACATGGTATCGGCGTAGGTTCCACTGCATTTATACGGTGTGGGTGTTCAAGTCCAACATGACTTACATAGTCGGACTTGAGAGAGAGTTTTGAAATTGTCTCACACCGGTTGTGGAAGTGAGAGTAAAGAGGTTTAAATAAGAATGTGGGTTAAAATTAAATCACCTTGGGCTAAGGATTTTTATGAGGATAACCCACATTCCTAGTAAATTAACCTCGCACGTGCACCCACAGTCACAAGACCCACAAGATGTTGGCTCAATTCTTCAAAACCCACTAACCCTCGAAATGCGGGCTGGATGGCCTGAGATCCGAATAATGGGCCGAGCCAAATTTGTCCCACACCGATTGGGAAATACTTGTTGGACTAATTTAAATAGAAATTGTGGGGAGAATCTATCACCTTGATATTATGGTTTTAATGATGACACCCACATTCCTAATTTTGACCCCCATGTGCACCAATACACGAGACCCGTATTTATGGGCTCGATTTACTCCAAGGCCCGGTAACCCGATTATGGTCTGGGTGGCCAGCACCCCGTACTTATGGGTTGGGTCAGATTTCAAGTTGGTATCAGAGCCCAGGTTGAGGCCCGAATATTTTTGCTGTGCTTATACGGTGTGCGTGTTTAAGTCTGACAGGGCTTACCTAGTCGAACTTGAGAGGGAGTGTTGAAGTGTTTATCCCACACCAATTGGAAAACACTTATTGGACTAGTTTAAATAGGAATTGTGGGGAGAATCTATCACCTAAATATTATGGTTTTAATGATGACACTCACATTCCTAATATTTACCCTCATGTGCACCCATACACGAGTCTCATATTTATGGGTTCGATTTACACCAAGGTCCAGTGACCCGATTATGGGTTGGGCAGCCCGTGACCCGTACTTATGGGTCAGGTCAGATTTCTAGTTGAAGAAATCTGTCCCGACCCATTAATCGGGTCTCAGTGCCTTTGAATAAATCGAGCCCGACCGTTTATTCTAGGTTCGGGTCTCATGTGTATGGATGCGCGTGTGAGGTTAATTTGATAGAAAGATGGATTGTCCTCATTAAAACCGTAGACCTATGCTATTAGAGTGCCCCCAATCTTTCCAATTTATACTGTGCATTTTGGGTGTTTATGTCCGGTGTGGACATTTCAACACTTGCCCCTCAAATCCGACTAGACAAGCCCTGATGGACTTGAACACACACACCGTATAATTTTTTAGTAGCGGAAGCGTATTCGAGACATTAAATGGCTCCAACCCAATATATGGGTAACGGGCCTGGCTTTGATACCATGAAGAAATCTGGACCGGCCCATTATTCGGGTCTCGTTGCCTTTGAAGAAATTTGGCCTTGCCCATTATTCGGGTCTTGAGCCTCCCAGCCTGCATCTCGAGGGTGCTTTGAATGAATCGAACCCACATCTTCTGGGTCTCATGTGTGTGAGTGCGCGTGTAGGGTTAATCCGATAGGAATATGGATTATCCTCCTAAAAATTTTGAGCCGAAGGCCACATTCCTCTTTAAACCTTACTCCCACTTCCACAACTGGTTTGGAACAGTTTCAACAAATCTATCTCATGAAGAAGAAAAGGCATTCCATTAGAAGGTCCAGAAGGAAATATTGGAAATCTTTGAGATCAGAGAAACATGTAAGATTGTTGATTTGGCCGAACATACAAAAACGAGCTTATATGGGAAAAGGGAGTAGAAGCATGATAAGTTATTTAAAAGACAAGAAGGGATACTGATTACTACTAGCTCAAGTGGCGAGCAACCCACCTATTTGGAGACTCGATTCTCCAAAAAATTTAATCAATACAAAAAACATACAAGAAAGGATGAACATGAAGAATCAGTATACACATTTCGCAATGGCGAACAAAAATGTTATATTACAGTTACAAGTTACAACATAACAAAGTGTGATGACTAATCGCATTCTATTCTATCATGTTGCCCTTCTTCTCTTCCTGTTGGATGCAGGGAATCTTGTAGTTTGAAGAAACTCGAAGTTGTACATCACACTTTCTCTGTTAAGAGAATCCCATCATCTCGTTTGTTGGCTCTTGAAGTAGTGCTTTTGAAGCAACTAGGGTGCCAGAGTGGTTGTTGGTGCTTTCATTTCCATCCTGTCTGTATTCTTACTTGGACTCCCTTTGTAGTATAGAAGTGACTTTTTGTAGCCAATGGTTGTCTCATGTGAACCATAAATTGTTATTACATTACGATCAATCCTCATTGCTTTCCAAAGAGCAGAATACTTACCTATGCGAGTTGCAGAAGTCAGCAGGTCTTGCTATCTGTTACTTTGGATTGTTGTGGCCGTCTGTGGTCTATCTTGGGTGAGTTGCTCACGATTTTTTTGCGGGAGTTCCAGATTATTTACATCCAGGAGTTCTATGAGACTAGGCATGTACCACTTGTGATTGTTAGTGACATGATGAACTTTTAGGTTTTCCAAACATACCTCAGATCTGTTGGATAGTTGATGACCATTGAGCCATCTATCAAACCAGAAAGAAATATTTCCTTCGCCTATCCGCCAATTTATGTGAGGTTCTGCTTGCACCCTAATATCAGTTAGTCTCTTCCATGTGTGAGTGTGATCTGGTTGTGCAGGGGCAATCTTCAAGGGAGTATCTGTGCAGTACTTTCCTTTCATGAAATTTGCCCATAAGGAGTCACCCTCCCGAATTTTACACCACAATTTGATACTAGCTGTTGTACTGATGTCTTGCAAACTTCTTAATCCAAGACCGCCTTCATTGAGAGGAAGACAGATTTGTTTTCATTTTTCCAGTGCAGTTTATTTTTTCCTTCAGCAGAGCCCCAGAAAAAGTTTGAAATTGTGATTTCTATCTTTTTGAGGAAGGATTTGTTTGGTTGCATTGAGATCAGTTGGTGACTGGAAGGCTATATAACACTGATTTGACTAAGGTTAACTTTCCTCCAAATGATAAGTATTTATTATTCTATCCTTCAATTTTCTTTTGTATTTTAAGATTTTTTTTAAATTTTATTAATGTGGATCCTCCTTCTCCACCAAATGGTTGTTTACAAAAATAGAATTGCATGAAACAAAATTTACTATCCTATCTCCCTTTTCCAAAACATGTATGCTGTTTGTGTGTCTTGCATTTTTGTATCTCGCCAGCTTTGTCCGTTGTTTGTGCTGCTTGTTCCTCAGCGTTTCCGTTCATCTATGTGCACTGTGGTTCAATCTGGCTGAAGATGAGAGATTATGCATTCAAGGCCTGCAGTAGCATCCTTCCAGTCTGCATCCACCATTCCTCTACTCCAGATCTCCAAATTCGGGCACAGCTGACCACCAAATCTCGCAACATAATCGCACCGTAGCAGAGGAAGAAAACAGTGAATGAACAAAAGAAAACCAGCTCTGTAATTTGTATTTTTTCAACCAGGATTTTTATTTGTCGATCCTTGTACCTTTGCCGGGGTGAGTATTTTCACCCCGTAGAGGATTTTAAGATGCACTGAGGCAAAGAGGGAACTCTTCTTTCTTCCTTTGTAAAGAGGTATTCCAAGATAGACGATTGGGAGATTGGCACGGGAAAGTCCTGTCCAATTGGATGCACGTCTTTTAGAGTTAGGTGTCTTATTGGAGATTATGAAGTTGTTTTTGTTTAAGTTGATTTTTTGGCCTGGTCATGCTTTATATGATGTGAGCACATTAAAACAAGCAAATTTCTTCCGATGGTTCGGGATTCAGGCAGACCTTGCCCAGAATTTTGAGCAGCTGTTACGATTGCGTGAATCTGCTTCGTTTCCGGTAAGAATGAGGCGAAGTTGGCCTCCAATCTGGCAGCAAATTTTGGGGGAAATTTGGAAAGGGAGAAACGATGCCATCTTTCGACATGAAAATCCGGATGAAGGAGCCCGTGAAATGATCCACTGCGCACATGACTATGCTTAAGAGCCCATTCGATACTGGGCCTAGAGAAAGAATTTGGAGGCTGATGTAGAGAACTCAATCTATTTAAAAGACCTATAATGGTGGGCTATGATGTAAAAATGTAAATAAATACACAAACAATAAAAACTTCCCCTAAAAAAATAAAATAAAATAAAAAAACCTGTCCACAATTTACCGTGACGTGAACCCATTTGGCAGGCCTACAACGATCGTCTAAATTATTTATTTATTGGAAACATAACTGATATCCAGAAAGCTCTTATACAGCCCAAATACATAGGCCCATCCCAAAAGTTTCATATTCCAAACCTGGAACACAATTCGGGTCTTCGGCATTGTTGCTTTCTGAATTCTGGGAATCTCGAGTTCGTACATCCATGGCTGGTGGGACGAATTGCATTCAATTGAATTTCCTTTTCGATTTTGGCTGTTTTCTCAGGCTCCTTTGCAACTTCAAGGTTTTTAGAGTTTGAGGTTGGTTCTAGCTCTGATTCTTTTTTATAACCTGAAACAGGTGGTCAACCGGAGAAAGAAGACAAGGTTTCGTTGGAACTCACTGAGGAAATTATTCATGGAATGGAAGTTGGTGTTGCGTTTCGAGATTATGTAGGTAGTTTCGTTATAGCTATTGAGTGTGGTGACCAATAGACAATGTGTAATCATTCGTTAACTTTCCGTGGTTCTCCTTGGTGCAGAGCGGCAGAATAAGTTCTATGGATTTTCACAAGACATCAAATTATTTGGTAACTGCTAGCGATGATGAATCCATACGGCTATATGATGTGGCTAGTGCAACGTAAGCATCTTCTTTATCCCATTCGTCTAGTGTCGAGCCATTTTATTGTGGTCACAAAATTTTGAAGCAGTTGTGAAGATACAAGTATATGCATTGCTGTATAGCTCTATCTCTCGAGAATTACCATTTATTCAGTAGGTTGTGCCGGCGTAGAGCATTCAATGTTGCCTTTTTCCCTCTCATTTTCTGGTGTAGAAGCTCGAGAGAGAATGAAAATTGGCGTCTTACTAGCATCCGATTATAGTAAGCTCACTATATGAATGTGCTAAGATAAATTTATTTGTTGGTTTAGATGTCTGAAGACAATAAACAGTAAAAAGTATGGAGTTGATCTTGTTAGTTTTACCTCTCATCCTACGACTGTTATCTACTCCTCGAAGAATGGCTGGGATGGTATGCATATGAAATAATTGCACTGCCTAAAATATTTGAATTTATATCTTGCAATCTCTGATTGCAAATTTTAATGACAGAATCTCTGAGGCTTCTCTCGCTGCATGATAACAAATACTTGAGGTACTTCAAGGGTCATCATGACAGGTATGTCTGAACATTTAAGGAGTTTTTTGTTCTGGGGTTGGAAGTATGTCGCATAATATTTAATGTGTAGTTGATATTGGGTTTACAGAGTTGTATCACTTAGCCTTTGCTCTAGAAAGGACTGTTTTATTTCCGGATCTCTGGATCGCACAGTTTTGCTCTGGGACCAAAGAGCAGAGAAATGCCAGGTAGAGACCGTGCTGTGTACTTTGTTGAATAGATGAATTAGTTTCTTTCTGTAACATTACTTCTTCTGGCATAGGGTCTTCTACGCGTTCAAGGAAGACCAGCTGCAGCTTATGATGATCAAGGGCTTGTTTTCACTATTGCTTTTGGAGGATACATAAGAATGTTTGATGCTAGAAAGTATGAAAAGGTCAATACCTTACTGACTCAGAAGATAAAGCAAATTCTGTTTTTTGCTTGCGCTTAAGATCTCTTATTGTTAAAAGGGCCCCTTTGATATATTTTCTCTTGGAGGAGATATGTCAGAAGCTAATGCTGTGAAGTTTAGTAATGATGGAAGGCTGATGCTTGTGACGACATCAAATGGGCATATTCATGTCCTTGATTCCTTCCGGGGCACCCTTGTGAGTTCTCTATTACGTCAAATCTCTGATGGGGTTTGTATCTCTTATTGGGTCGAATAAGAACCTAATTGTACTTGTTTGTTTTTCTAGTTATCGACGTATAATGTTAAGCCAGTACCATTGAATTCAACTTTGGATGCATCTTTCAGCCCTGAGGGAATGTTTGTCATATCAGGTTATGGCATCTCACAATAACGTAGTTGCAAATTTCCTCCTGCATAGCTTAAAGTATAACACGGTTTCACCATTTCATTCTGCATTATTATCACTTAAATTATAACATGGTTTAATTCTGCAATTTACCATTTCATACCACAAGAATAAGTTGATTGATGCATGCATGCATTTTGTTCCTTCATTCGATATAATAGCAGTTTTTAAGAACCAAAAGTATACTGCTCTTCCTTTCGGATGCAAATGAATAAAAATTCACATGTACTGAAAAAGAAAATAATACTCTCAGACAGCATTGGCTCTTGTTTTAGGGTTCCCTAAACCCATTGGCTTTGTCCGATTGATCTGTGTTCTTTAGAAATGCTGATGCAATACTGTTCTATTAGATCTTATTTAGTAGCTGTTTAAATCTATTTCCCTTTTATGCCTCTTGGATTTAAAAAAAGTATTTAAGAAACAAAAAAGTATTTAAAAAAGCAACACATAGGATTTGGTAAATCCGACATATATCATCTCTTTTGGAAGAGCCCTGAAATTCTGTTTATGGTTACTGCAGGTTCTGGGGATGGAAGCGTTTGTGCTTGGAATGTTCGGAGTGGCAAAGAAGTATGATGACCTAATATTTGATTCAATATTATTCACTTTAAACACCGTTCTCGTTGCTTGATAGGTCACAATCTTTTCAAGCTTGTAAAAGATTCAAGAAAGCGTGCTTTTTGCTGCATTCCTAAACTAATGAATCCACTCCAACTATCAAAAAATTCTTAACCTTCCAACGATGGATGGAACAGTGAAATTCTTTTGTAGAACGAGCTCCAAGCTATCGTTCATCGTTACTGAAAATTGCTATGACATGCTGAGAAATTTTCCAGCAGATGATGCCATCATATGATGATGCTATCATAAACTGTTAATGTTTGTTGTCGGCATGAATGCCATGCTGTTTCTATGTTGGGAAAGTTTGTATGTTTGAGGATATGCAATTGGACAATAATGGTGTGCTCATTATTTCTTCTCGTGTGTGTAAGTTAAACAGATAACCAGTTGGATGAGTAAGGAAGCGTACCCACCTGTAATCAAATGGGCTCCTGGAAGCTTAATGTTTGCAACTGGCTCTTCTGAACTATCCTTTTGGATTCCGGACTTGTCTAAGCTTGCAGCTTATGTTGGGAGAAAGTAAGAAGTGAGACAGTCTGCGGTCACATTAATATTCGAGGTCTGGATTTCCCTTTTCATTGTTTTCCAATTTTTTTAACTATAGAGGAACATAGTTTATTTGTAATCCGCGATTATCTTCTGGTTGCAGATCCAAACACGATGACTCCTTGTTGCTGCTGGTATGCATATATTCACTTGTTAGTTAGTGTGCGGCTGCTTCTTTCGATTTATTTATGCTTTATGGATTCAATTAGTAAATAGTTACAATAAGATCTCTTGGCATCTCTTATCTCAGGTAGATGAATCTTGAAGTGATATGGAGTGGAGATTCAAAATTGCATCTATTTCTTTCTTTGGAATCTGATGAAGAACAATTAATTTCCTTGGTTCTCCCCCATGGCAAAAAAGTTCGGAAGTACATGTAGCACTCACTGCCAGGTCTGCAGGTCCGCCACTACGCAATCTCAAAAGAGTTATTAAACTTTCTTCCCAAGTTGGTTGGATGGTTCCTCTTCCTTTTCATTTTAGTTTGTAAAGATACAAACTGTGAAGTCATTTCAGGTATGTAGGAATAAGGCAAAGATAGAGAGATCTAATGGACGGTGTATAAAACTCTTTCTGCAGTCTGTACAAACTTGTTCTATCCTAATCTATTTTTCGAGAAGTGATATGTCGCACCAGAAAATCAATACCAAAAACACATCAAATGCATCTTATCCACACATGCTCTAGGTAATACTTTTGGATGGCTCATCAAATTGTGTCACTTTGATTTGGTGTGTTTGTCTTTGTTGTGCCTATTTTTGGTGTGGTGTATAATTTTTCCCATTTCTCCCCCATTTGCTGATGTAAAATGTTTGAAACTTTACAGCATCATGTCTGGTGTCGCGTCTTTTGAAAAATCCTGATTTTGAATCCGATGGTCGAGACAGTCATTCGCGGAAGCGGTGGCCGATGGGCGTGTGAGGAATGATATGTCGCACGAATATGTCACACGCATGAAGTACACTACTCTGACGTGGGCTCACACATTAATTAGCGTGTGCGGCCCACACTTTAAGGGGTGTGCATTTCTTTTTCGTGCGCTATATCATTTCACGTCCTCGCTCGCTGTTATTCTATAATTTTGCTTTGATCGCCTAATAGCTGTATCTGTAGGGCTACTACTATTTGTCCATTTCTTGCTAGTGGACATTTGCAACCCTACAACGGTGACGACTGGGGATAGTAAATGAAGATTTTTTTCGACCAAGCGTGAAGTTGTAATGAAGCATCATCGTGTTGTATTGTGTCCCCTTGTTTTTTCTTCATTTCCTTTTTGCTTGTATCAATAGAGATTGCGTACCAAAAATCTTGAAAAGTTTGGAAGATCTCATCCACTTTTCCGCGGATTGTCCTATTTGCAGGACCAAGAACAACTGCTGGAAAGGAAAGACACATTGTGCAACATGACAAAATGGGGAAAGAACTCTTCAATCAGCCGCTCAAAATCTTCACGATGGAGACATTTTACATTTAGTTATGATGAAAAGAGTTTGAAATGCGGAATTGAAAGCATGCTACTAAGTAATGGGTCCTCGAATACGAATTGGTCTAGTGGTTATGGCCTGACTATAAACCACCTGACCCACCCTCAAACCCATATATTGGGCAAGAACCGAAATAGAATCGGGATGGGTCTCGGGTAGACCCGACCCACTGTTCTAGTTGACCATCTATACATATGGGTACTTTCAGGTGTCTTAATTTAGAAACTGAATGAGTATGATACCCACCTCATCTCTTTATTACAATATTTCGTGCGCAAGGCTACCCAAATGTATGTGTGCCTAATTGTACCAAGAGTGAGCTACTTGTGCGAAATTACCAAGAAATGATATAGCACACGAGTAAAACACATACACCAACTATGAAGTAAGTCAGGTGAGCCCCGCACAAACCAATATGGATGTAATTGTGAGAGGGTGCGCTCCACAAATTTGTGTTGCGTATCATTTTTCGAAATTATCTTACTTCCCAAATTCTTAGCTTTTTACACGATTTTGATATAACGTGCGCAACAAATAGTGAATTGTATCAATGTGGTCTAGGACAATAAAATTCTTGCTTTAATTCAGTCGATTCCATCTTTTCTTTCCATTTTGCTTTTTTGGATGGTTCTTGTTCTTTTAGATTTCCTGTTTGCGAGTCCTATCCGTTATTTCTGCTCGTGTCCTCGTTGTCCTGTCACTAGACAATTCCCCTCGGTACTCGGTACGCTCAGCACAGCACACGGATGGATGGATGGATGGATTTACCGAAGATATGCTGTTGATTTAAGAATGGTCTGCCATTCATAAGGATGGTTGTATCCCACTCGCACAAAACTATCTCTTAACCAAAAAAAAAAAAAAGAGCCAGTTGTAGCCATTGTTTCTCAAACTAGAAATTTAGCGCGGATTATTTAAGAACTCAAATATTATTCGTATTCCATAATTATAACTGTACATAATTTTGGTCATTCCCCTGCGCACCTAGGGGTGTCGGTCGGTCGGTAAACCTATCGACCGACAGTTTACCGTTACCGACCGACATTTGTCGGTAATGCCTAAATGGTTACCGCTACCACTACCGCCGGATTTCGGTAACCGATACCGGCGGTAGTCGGTAACGGTCGGTCGGTACCATCGGTTACCGACCAGTATTTACATTATTTTTTTTTACAATTTTAACAAGTGTTTTAAGTTTAATACATGTCCGAAATATCTCAAAAAGATGTTTATTCTCAAAAAGTTTGCTTCTCTTTTAACAAGTGATTTATT
>JAOYMZ010088251.1:0-10980 GCA_025802335.1 Pinguicula primuliflora
TAATATATCAAAATATATAAAATAAATTAAAATATGAAGAGTGGAATATGGATGATAGATAAGAGAGAGAAAATATGTTTGTAGAAAAAATGAGGTAGAGTGAGAAAAAAGTGAGTTGATGTGATAGGTATAGGTAAAAAGGGAAGAAACTTCCTTCATGGTTGTGGATAGCCTAAGAGAGAGGTGAGAACAATACTAAAGTAAATTGTTTAACGAGACACGTGAATATAATAGCTGTGTAGGGGATGGGGAGGTACACCGACCCATAAATCAGTGCGTGGCTAGATAGATATCGACATGGGAAGTGAAGGGAGCCCTTAATAAGATGGAAGGTGCGAAAGCAGTAGGGACGGACAACATACAGATTGAAGTGTCGAAGTGTTTAGGAGACATCGAAATTAAGTGGTTAATGACTCTTTTTAACATTATCCTAACGACAGGAAAGATGCCAGAGGTGTGGCGAAGTAGCGTAGTAATTCCACAATATAAGAATAAAGGTAATGTGCAACAATGTGGCAATTATCGAGGCATTAAACTTTTAAGTCACACTATGAAATTGTGGGAAAGAGTTATTGAACTTAGACTTCGGGATGAAGTGCGAGTGAAGGAGAACCAATTTGATTTTATGTCAGGGAGGTCGACGATGGAAGCAATCCATCTCCTCAGACGGCTAATGGAGAAATACCAGGCATATAAACAGAATCTCCATATGGTCTTCATAGACCTAGAGAATGTATATGACACTATACCACGAGAGGTTATTTGGGAATGTTTAGAAACCAAGAAGGTCTCATGGATGTATGTGAGGGTTATACAAGATCTGCGTGAGGGTGCGAAGACTAGTGTGCGAACCCTAATGTGAAAAATAAAGTATTTTTCATTGGATATAGGATTGCATCAAGGGTCAACAGTCAGTACTGAGTCCGTTTCTATTCGCAGTAATTATGGATGTATTCTCTCAGGATCTACAGGATGAAGTACCATGGTGTATGCTGTTTGGTGGCTGAGACGAAGGAGGAGGTCAATGCTAAGTTGGAGCGTTGGAGAGAGACATTGGAGGCTAAAGGCCTCCGATTGAGTCGCTCGAAGACGGAATATATGGCATGTAATTTTGCCAATGAGACGGAGAAAAGTAGTATGGAAGTTATAATTGCGAACCAGACACCCCAACAGAAAGATAGTTTCAAATATCTAGGATCCATCTTACAAAAGGATGAATGTGTGGAAGGTGACGTTGTCCATCGCCTCGAGGTTGAATGGATGAAATGACGGTCAGCTACTAGAGTGTTATGCACTAAAAAGTACCACTCCAGTTAAAAGCAAAATTTTATAGAACGGTTATACGACCGACGATACTCTACGTGTCAGAGTATTGGGTTATGAGTCTTTTACATATGCGGAAATTCGAAGTGATGGAGATGCGGATGTTAAGGTGGATGTGTGGTCGCACGAAATTAGACAAGATTCCAAATGGGATATTTAGAGACACATTAGGTGTCGCATCTATAAATGTCAAACTGAGGGAAGAAATGTTGCGATGGTTTGGACATTTACGCAAAAGGAATTTGAACGATCCAGACAGGAGAGTCGAAAATTACAAGTCGAAGAGCGACGAGGACGGGGAAGACATAAGAGGACATGAGATGAGCAGATTCTGTGAGATCTAGTAGGATTAAATCTCTCCGAGGACATGACCTCTGATAGGACGAGTTGGAGACGTCATATTACGGTTAAAGATACATAAGAATATATAGAGTAGTTATTTGCTTATTGATCTCTAGACTGATAGTTATTTAGTTTGATCGTTATTTGTGTAGGCATTCATTTACTTCGGTATGTACGTAGTGCATGATTGGGGTAAGTAGGTATTTTAATTATATTTGTTTCTTCTTTTTATTATTCTATTATTTTTATTTTATTATTATTATTTGTTTATTTTTTTATTTTTTTACATTTAGGATTTCCCGACAGAATTTAGGGTTTAGGTTTGGTCTTGGATTTAACTATGTTTCTTTTGGTTTGGTTACACTGAAAATCATGATATTTCGAACTCGCAGACTACAGCTACAGGACAGAACGACGACTCCAGACGATCTGCGGGGATTTAAGGATTTAGTTTCTGTTTGCGATTTGCTATTGGAGGAACAGAATCTAACACAAATACAAAAGCCTTTTTCTCCATTTTTCCAACGAAGACAGTAGGGAGAAGAAACATCTGTGGAAAGCCCAAAAAATCCCCCTTGTCTTGTACAAATTACTGGGATAAAAACGGATTTATCAAGTTTTCATCTTTACGACTAATGGCGTCCGCCGTTTTCTCCAGAGTGCGCTCTGCTCGTCGTGCCCTTCAATCTTTTCCTTCATCTTCTTCGCTTTTGCAGAACTCCCAGTTCTTAGCTACAGTATATGCCGTGAGTTATATTCTGTGACACTTTCTGTGTTTTGCTTATCATTGATATGTTTTCGTTTAAAGTTTAGATCTTTTTTGTTGCTTGTTCATGTAAAAATAATCACTGTTTTTTCGTCCATGGAGTTGATGTTTTGTGGGTAATTTACTCTTGCTTTGTATTTCAGCTTTGCGAATTTAATGATTATTTCGTTTTTGAGGTGGTAATGGATTGAAAAATGTTCTCAATTTGGTATAGTTTGTGTATTTGTTTTATACTTCTGAAAACTTGTAGGCTAGTCGTAATAAGGATGTGCAATGATCGATCGTAACATCTTTAAGTATCGAGGACATCTCTCGGTGTGATCAAAAGGCACTCTAGTTTTACAGTGTAAGCAGTGAGAAGTATTCAACGTAGTTGAAAGTCCAGTTGGATTCAGGATTTTTTGTGAAACGAGTTCTTCAAATCTTATTGAACTTAAGGCATTATTACTTAGATCATGGGGAACTTATGTACTTCAATCTGCTGTTATCTTGTGATGGACGCTCAGTTGGTACCCTTTAGAGCAATCTTGCAGATTTGTATCATGTTGGATGTAGCTTGGAATTTTTATATCAACGGAATGTGGCATATGTGTGATTTACAACCTATTGAGTATTTATTGCTGTGAACTATATGTATTGTCACTAATTTCTGTGTTCTACATTTGATTCATTTTCGAGAGAATGTTTACATGTGCTGAAGGTGTATTCATTTATTTATTTTTTTGCAGAAGCGATCATTGCATTCAAGGCAGATTTCCCGTTTAACACATAAACCTTTAGGTTACACGTACTGTAATATGTTTTCAGCAGCAGTTGCACCTCAAGCTTCATTCTCCGTACAATCCTTATCGACCAGTGAGCCTGTTGTCTCTGTAGACTGGCTCCATGCAAACTTACGAGAGCCTGATGTTAAGGTCACAACTCAGTTGACATCTCCGTTGTTGCTTTTGGTTTTAGTTTTATAATTTTCCTGTCCTCAGGATGCTTTACAATCTACTATTTCTTGATTATTTGAATTTAGTATTTATACCTTTTTTAATTTCCATTTTTTTACTTTAAGAGAATGAGATTTTTGTTTCCAAGTTTTCCTTTTAACTGTAACTAAAAGATGTATTTGCACACTTTTTCAGGTGCTGGATGCATCCTGGTACATGCCAGATGAGCAAAGAAACCCACTTCAAGAGTATCAGGTCCTGACCACTTTGCCTTTCGTCAGAACTTGTAAATATTTATTGCCTGTTTAGCTCTTGTTAACTCTACTCGTACTTCAAAATCTTTGATACTGGTTTGTTACCTGAAGGTCATGATGTGTATCTTTGATACTGATTTGTTACCTGAAGGTCATATGATGTTTATTCTGAGTTTTTTTCCATTTGGGTATAGGTCGCTCATATTCCTGGTGCACTTTTCTTTGATGTTGACGGGATATCTGACCGAGCTACAAATGTAAGATTCTCTCTTTGTGGCTATAGTCCGATTGTGCTCTTGAACTAAATTCATGCATACTTAAACTTTGACTTCGTGCCAACTTATTTTTCTATATCGAAGTATTATTTTCTAATTGATGCTCTATATTCACTTATTTTTCTATATCGAAGTATTATTTTCTAATTGATGCTCTATATTCACTTATTTTGTCATTCTCTAGCGTGAATATATACATTAATTGTATACTTTCATGTGAAAACATCTAAATTTTTTTTTAGCATAATTTATGTTTTCTGCAGTTGCCACATATGTTGCCATCAGAAGAAGCCTTTGTTGCTGCTGCATCAGCACTTGGCGTTGAGAATAAAGATGGAATTGTTGTTTATGATGGAAAGGGAATTTTCAGTGCTGCCCGTGTTTGGTGGTGAGTATGTCAATTTCTAGTTTCAAAATCGGTGACTGAAATTTGCAAAAGTTTGCTAGTTAGATCTTGCTATTATTATTTTTTGTAATTAGATCTTCAAGTTATTTTTTTGGTAACTAGATCTTCTTTCATTGTTTAGACTTTAGACTATTTATAACAACAATTTTGATTCAATATATAGGATGTTTCGAGTCTTTGGGCATGAGAGGATTTGGGTTCTGGATGGAGGTCTACCAAGATGGCGTGCTTCAGGTTTTGATGTTGAATCAAGCGCATCGAGTGATGCTATCTTGAAAGCTAGTGCTGCCAGTGAGGCAATAGAGAAAGTGTACAAGAGGCAACACGTAAGTTGTGGTGCCTTTCTAGTGCTTTTATTTTTGTCTCTTGATCATTTATGCCTCAGCTCCTAGCTAGCTCTATATGACTTAATAAGCATCCAATTAGAGGGCGTCTTGCATTTTATCACAGCGTCATCTCGTTTTCTCTTTTAATTCTTCAGTTGTTTGGAGAATAAGAATCACCCAATCTATGTCTGCAGGTTGGACCAACAACCTTCCAGACCAGTTTCCAGCCTCACCTCATCTGGTCGCTTGAACAGGTCTCTTTTTGCTCTCGTTTTCATTCTTCCGCAGATATGAAGTATAAAACAGAATTTGTATTTGACCCCTATTGTGTTTGTTTCGTTTCGAACTTTTCGTCTTTGTTTCCTGGCAAATGTTCAACTCATTTGCTATGAGCTGGATGATGATGAATATATGGAATGCTTTGTTGGTTTTATTGGTTGCTCAGTTGGTATATTTTTTTAGCTGGTAAAATTTGCATTGATCATGAATATAACTTGACATCATTCATAGAACAAATCCAATATCAATATATATGACCGAATATATATCCTGTGTGCTTTTTCATGGCTCATATTGTATCATTTCGAGGTATATGATCCCAAAATGGTTTAAGTTCTGAGTTTTGGGGAAAACATATTTCTAGCTGGAACTGCATTTATGTGAAAGTTCTATTTTTTAGGTAAAGAAAAATGTTGAGGAGCAAACGCATCAGCATTTGGATGCTCGCTCAAAAGCTAGGTATCTTATTTACGACTCACCATCAGTTTGGAACTCATGTGCATATTTGTGTACTACCACCTGGAGTATTTGTTCAAGCGGAATAGATACTATTTTCCAATTTCGAGAAACGGCATCTGTCGGGATCATGCTGTTTCAATCAGTGAACATTTGTTTTCTGTAACAGATTTGATGGAGTAGCACCCGAGCCTAGGAAGGGGATAAGAAGTGGGCATGTTCCAGGGAGCAAATGCATTCCCTTTTCCCAGGTAGACGGTTTTCCATAGAACATATGATCCCGGTTTTCCCAGTTACCTGTGATCCGTAAGATGGAATTGGGCACTGAAAAGAAACCTTCTTTACTCTTATTACTTCTCCATTCTGCATGAGCACTTGCACTTCGTTTTCATAAGAGAGGTTTGTTCACCATAAGTCATCTTTTTCATGAAAATCTGTGGCTTGCTGCAGATGCTGGACGGCTCTCAGACACTCTTACCGGCGGAACAGTTAAAGAAAAGATTCGAACAGGAAGGTTAGACGTATTGTCGCATAACTTGTAACAAGCCTAAACTTTTGACACCATGTTCGTTTTCTATAAAGGAGCAACTACAACATTATGTGGTATTTCATATTCATGAACCTTTTCAAAAAAACATTCCTTATGCAGAAATCTCACTGGACCGCCCTGTGGTAACATCATGTGGCACTGGTATAACCGCATGCGTCCTGGCATTGGTGGGTCCATTTCTTTCTTCATACAACTGACAATGACTGTACTCAAACTCACGGACATTATATCCTGGACAAGCGCCCTTATATCCCGAATTCTAATCCTGACCATCCATTTGTTAATCTGACGGAATCACTTAGTTTTTAAATGTTGTTGATCCTGTCCGTCAGATCAATAATGGGTGGCCAAGATTAGAATTCGGGACGGTCCGGTATATACCGTCCGGTAGTAGAAAATTTCTGCTCGAATTCATGGCTTAAACGAACACATACACACTTGAGTTCAGTAGGCCATGGGGTTCAATGGAATTTGGTTCAGCCCATCTGGTATTCATTGATGATAGATTGAAGGCAATATCATTTGTTTCAGGGTTTGCATCGGCTGGGGAAGACGGATGTTGCGGTTTACGATGGATCATGGACGGAATGGGGCGCGAACCCCGACACACCGGTGGTCACCTCCGAGTAGATGCAGCGGGTGCTGTCTTGTAGATGGATCTTACATGTCTAGTAGTTATTCTGGTTGTGAAGAGAACCTTGGATCCAGAAGCCGTCAATTTATTTTAGAAGTGTCTTTCACCAGAATCCGAACAATGTTATTTTTTTATTTCCAATACAAGATCATTCTGTTAAGTTAAATACAATGTCTTGTTGGCAGTTAATAACTGCCACCGTTTTGCCAAAAGTAGAATATGTCCTTCGATCCAGCCTTTGTTGCAACACCAATCCCGCATTGGCACATAAGCTCTGCATAGTGTGCAGTCGGATAGAATATATCATCGTACACTACCATCACAACGAAAGCTAGAGGAACAAGAGAGATCCATAGTACACAAGATAACTGTTGGAATATTGTTGGTTGAATTTGGCAGGAAACTCTGCAATGTCTGCTGATGGGAAAGGAGACGACATCGTACAGGATCAAAATGAGGCATCCTGTGATCCGATCGTGTCTGAAGATCTGAAGAAAGAAGGCGAAATTGTCGAAGAAAATGGAGAAACCAGGAGAGAAGCTGAGAAAACTGCAGGGAAGAGGAAAATATGTTTGGTTTCTGATCTGAAACCGCACCAGAAGAAGGCATTGATCGTGCTCATCACCATTATTAACAACCTTTAGATCTTCATCAATGTCCCGTTCTGGTGTTACGCATTCAACGCGATCTTATCACCATTCTTGACTCAAAGAACCAAGAGCAAGTTCATCTTCTGTAGGCCTTCAAGGGCCACAGAAACTCTTCTAAAGTAAGCAACTTCCTCCCTTTCTTTCTCTAGCCGGTTTACCATGGTGCTAACCGGCAGAAACTGCAGGCACATTGCAGCAAATGAAATCCCAGTTTTGCTACGGTGGACTACAAAGGGAGAATGATACAGATTTTTCAACAGATGATTCTCCTACTTGGAAGTCATCGTTGGAGGTGGAGCAAAACAGACTATAGAAATCCCATTACCAGAGGTGGACTAACATTTGTTTCTATGTTATCTAGATAATTAAAATGAGAGGGATTCTTAGGTCTCAATGTTTTTTGATCAATAATGCTCAATCAATTTGGTGGTTGAGACGAATTGATTTTGATGCAGTGTTTCCTCCTTGGCATGGTTCATGTCCAACCAGGAGACTAGTTTTGTGAGTTCGTGACTTTGGGTAATGAGATTTTTCGGCTAGTGAGATTTCCTCCTTAAAAGGATCCTATATGCTGTAGTCTAGTTACTGGGTTATATGCTCTGTACTATTCTGCAAAAATGGAGATGTGTGTGCTGATGCACTTGCAAGCACTGCTTGTCATAGCTATCCAGCGATGGTGCATCTGGAAATGAAAAGGTCTGGTCCAAATTTCCAAAGATAAGGAGCCGAACCGGCCGAAAATTACAAAAAATGTTCATAAACTACCGAATTACAAATGAGAGCAGCTTACAAAAATTCTTCAAGGAGGTTGAAAAACGAACTGTTGTGGGGGTTCCACAACCTGGTCCAAATTTCAAATTGAATAGAAAAGATTTTGGGGGAGTGGTAAAACCTGCGGTGCACACCACCTCCCACCGGCTCGGGGCGGTGTGCACCGTGAGCCACCACCACTGCGTGGTGCTAGCACCATACGGTGCCCGATTTTCCTGGTGCGTGGCACTGAGAACCCGAGAATTCGATCCGGTTCGTATACGTGTTGGATTTTTTTAAAAAAATTTGAAAATATTGGAAAAAAATAAAAGTAAAATTTATATAAAAATTATAATTTTTGATTTACAAATAAGATAATTTTTTTTAATAAGTACGAATAAGATAAACTATTATAAAATACTTAGAATTTTTTCGAAAATACATACAATCAAATATTTTCTTCATCTTCAAGATTCTCAGATCTCCTATTATCCCGCTCCCAATCCCGAATGCAAGACAATACTTCAACCATTTCAGATGTTAAGCATATTCTTCTATCGGTCACAATGAGTTTGGCGGTGCTAAACGCCAATTCGGATGATACGGAAGATGTCGGAGTGGTTAGCAAATTCTGAGCTAAAATCGAAAGCACCGAGAACGCTGCTGAACGAGAACTCCACCACTTCAAGATGTCAAATAGCAATTTCTTGGGCCGAACCAGAGGTTGTTGAAGGTATTATTGTAGTTCGCTCTCAAGCGATGTGTGTTGTGACGCTTCCGTCTGGGATGTCATCGCCCGATTCTCTAAATCGGGTCCTCTTCCATGTGGATTGAACATGTCGTCTTCCGATGGTTGCGTCTCATCATTCTCCTCCTCTTCAACATTTGGGTCAATCCTTTCACCTAACACTTGATCATACTTATGAACAATAGCTCCAAAGATAATTGAACATCTTTATATTGTGCAGTATAATTCATCTCGACAATCGCCCCAATGTGAGCAAGGCCCTTTGACAAATCGATTAATTTTTTTGTAGGATCTAAGATCATAGCATAACAATATAAAGTAGGAATATCTAACCAATAATCATTGAATTTCGCAATAATAGGTTGAACAATAGAACCAAGTTCCTCATCGAAATAGCTAGAATATAATGTTTTGGGCCTTTTGGCAATTTTACCAATATGTAATAAAACTTGGTTAGATGTTGGATAATATGTTCCACTTAAATCATTAGTTGCATCATAAAAGGGTTTTAAAAACTGAGAAAATTTGTCAATTAATGTCCATTCATAATCATACATTGTGTCACTACCATATAGGTAAGAAATGCGGAAAATGGAAGTTGATATTTAATAATATCTAGTAACATCTTATAAGTTGACTTCCATCTCACAGGCATATCAATATTCAATTTCTTTGGAGGCATTTCATAGAATTCGCATACCCTTTTAAAGTCAAAAATTCTATTGTTCGAATCTCTAATCCAAGTAATGTAAGTCTTAACCTTTTCAAGATGAGTTTTTAATTTTTCCAAACCACATTGAACAATAAGATTTATAACATGACAGACACACCTTTGATGAATAAGTATAGTTCTATATTGATTCATCAAATTTGCACTCAAATTATTATATGCAAGATTATTAGCCGAATCATTATCTACCGTAAAAGAAATAATTTTATCTCTAATACCATACTCTACAAGTTTTTCTTCAACACCTTCGTATATATCATCTGCACCATGTCTAGAAACTAATCTCATACCAATTATTTTCTTTTTTATTGTCCAATTCACATCTATATAATGTGTAACTACACTTAGATATGATTCTCTAGATGTAGAACATGACCAAATATCACAAGTCAAAGCAAAAGAATAATTATTAGATTCAAATTCGGATTTAAGCATCAAATTGTGATTATTGTAATATTTCATAATGTCACTTCTAGTAGTGACCCTACTTAACCTATTATATCCGGGTATAATGTTTTGCAAAACTCTTCAAAATAATCATTATCCGCAACACTAATAGGCAAATTTATGCAACATATTAATCTAACTAAAGCTTCTCTAGTAGCTCTTTCATCATATTTCCAAGCGCTTACCGACCCATCCCTACCAATTTGGAGTTGTATTTGGATGCCAGCGGAAGGAGTAGTGGAGCCATTATTATTTACATAGTGTTTGCCCAGGGTTGAAGTGTCGCTATTACCATCGCCCCTGTAAACCTTAAGTTCACTCCTTCTTTGTGCCATCATCCTCAATCTCAACTTCGTAATCATACCAATCCCACACTGCGAATGTGGTTTTTGACTTTTTAGATGAACAAGTGGATGGAGAAGCCATAATGTAGAGAATTTGGAAGAAATAGAGATGAATTGAAAAAATTGTTGTGAGGGATAGGTTAGGATATTTATAAAAAAATATTAAAACAAAATAATTAAAAATATATATTTTAGAACTAACGGCTATAATAGCCGTTAGTGACAAAACGGCTCAGTTGCAACGTTGGTTGGCTGCATGAGCCAAATGAATCATGCAGCCAATCGGGCAACGTGTCACTGTCTGATTGGCGGCATGAGTTTTAAGGCTCATGCAGCCAAAAAAAATTAAAAAATTGTAAAAAAAAGCGGAGAATCGGCGGTGCACCGCCGGTGTCCCAGTGTGGAAAATTCCGCACCGGAACAGGCGGTGCGGTGCCACACCGGCGCACCGATCCGAAACCTGCAGTTCTATTTTGGGGTAAACTGCACCGCGGGCCAAACGGGTTAAAATCGTTTACGGGTAAAATGGATAAAATGGTTAATTTAATTTTTAACACAAACGGGCGGATATGGGCGGAAAAACCCGTTTCCGCCCGTTTAAAAATGGGCAGATACGGTTATTTGTTTCAAAAAAATGGGCGGGATTGGATGGTGCACTTTAGTTCAATGAGTCATTTGAGTCATTTTAAATTACTCTTCTAATCTCGACCATCAGAATTTAGCACGGCTCAAATTAGAATTGAGAATATCAATACATATCCTATA
>JAOYMZ010088262.1:0-10978 GCA_025802335.1 Pinguicula primuliflora
TGCTTCCAGTAGTTGGTGAAGGTACAGTGGCTGTTGAAACTCCAAAAGGTACTAAGTATATTGAGGATGTGTACTTAATTCCTAAATTAGCTCATAATCTGCTCAGTGCAGGACAGTTATTGGAAAAGAATTTTCAATTGCTGATGAGAAATAAAATGTGCGATGTGTTAGATCCAAAAGGAGAGTTTATGTTTTCTGTGAAACTACAAAACAGAACCTTTTTAGTTAATTTGCAAGCTGTGAAAGCAAAGGCTTTAGTCTCAATATCTGAAAATATAGTGTTATGGCATAAGAGATTTGGGCACTCAAATATTGAGACGTTGAAGTTGATGGCTTCTAAAACTATGGTGAGAAATCTGCCAACAATATCAACTATATCTAGTGTTTGTGGAGTGTGTCACGAAGGTAAGCTTCATCAGTTGCCTTTTCCTACCTCTTCAGATGTGAAAACAACTTGGAAGTTGGAGATGGTTCACTCAGATGTTTGTGGACCTATGTCTGTGGATTCTATAAGTGGTAAGAAGTATTTTCTGAGTTTTATTGATGACTATAGTAGATACTGTTGGATTTATTTCTTACAAAGAAATCTGAAGTATTTACATACTTTCAAGAGTTTAAAAAGTTGGCTGAAAATCAAAGTTCCTATTTTATAAAGGTATTTCGTAGTGATAATGGTTCAGAATACACTTCAAATCAGTTTCAGGATTTCTTGAAACAATCTGGAATCCATCATCAGCTTATTGTTGTGTATACACCTCAACAAAATGGGGTGAGTGAAAGGAAAATCAGGACTTTGATAAATATGGCTCGCTGTCTGTTGTTTGAAAAACATTTGCCAAAGAAATTCTGGGCTGAGGCTGTGAATTGTTCAGTTAAGTAGAGTTCTGAAGCTAAAGACACCTTATGAATCCTGGTTTGGTTCAAAGCCTTCAGTTGAACATTTGAAAGTTTTTGGAAGCATTTGTCATACCTTAGTGCCAGAAGTCAGACGAGATAAACTGGACAGCAGAGCTGATACAAGAATACTTATGGGATATAGTAGTTCAGCTAAAGCCTAAAGGATATAGAGTTTTTAATCCATTGACTGATCAGCTTTATGTAAGTCGCAGTGTGAAAGTAAATGAAAGTGCATACTGGGACTGGGATAAAATGGCTGTTTCAAGTCCAAAAAAGCCATCAGTTATTTCATCATCTGAACTACCGGATACTGATGATACTGATCAGCCTGAAGACACAAAGAAAATGAAATCTTTAGCTGATATATATGTAGACTGCAAAGTAGCTTCTATTGAACCAACTGAAGTTTGGCAGGCTATGAAAATTCCAGAATGGAAAAGTGCATTGCACGATGAATTAAGGATGATAAAAAAGTACAAAACTTGGACCTTGGTGGAGAGACCTCAAGATAAAAACACAATTGATCTCCAATGGATTTACAGACTCAAGTTAAATCCAGATGGATCAGTTAATAAAAACAAAGCAAGGCTGGTTGTTAAAGGGTACGACCAAGAAGTTGGAGTTGATTATTGTGAAACATTCGCTCCAGTTACAAGGTTAGATACTGTAAAACTCTTATTGTCTCATGCTGCTCAGTTACAATGGTTTGTTTACCATCTTGATGTTAAATCTGCTTTTTTAAATGAAGAGCTGCAAGAATGTGTTTGTGTTGAGCAGTCACCGGGTTTTATTGATGAAAAATATCCTGAAAAAGTTTATCTGTTGCATAAGGCTCTATACGGTTTGCATCAAGCACCTAGAGCTTGGAATATTACAGTTGATAAATGCTTGCTGTCTATGGATTTTTATAAAAGTGCTAATGATCCTACATTGTACATGAAGTTTGTGAGCTCTGATATAATTGTGTTGGCTCTTTATGTTGATGATATTCTATTGACTGGAACATCCATGGCTGAGATTGACAATGTAAATAGACAGTTAAGTCAATCTTTTGAGATTACGGGTTTGGGAAAACTGTCATATTTTCTTGGTTTGCAAGTGAAGCAGTTTAATGATGGTATTTTCATTTGTCAAACCAAGTATATCTCTGATCTGTTGCACAAGTTCAGAATGGTTAATTGTAAACCAGTTAATACACCAGGAGTTTATGGTGTGAAGTTTTCCTAAAATGATGGCTCAAAAAAATGTGATGCTACTATATTTCGAAGCTTAATTGGTTCCTTGCTTTATCTATGCTCTACAAGACCAGATATACTGTTTATGACTAGTGTGTTATCAAGATATATGCAAGAACCTTCAGAAATACAGTTTGTTACACGTTATATCAAAGGTACTCTGAATCTTGGAGTTTTATTTCAAGCCTCTGTTCCAGTAGAACTCGTTGGTTATGTTGATAGTGATTTTGGTGGATCGGTTGATGACTTAAAGAGTACAACTGGTTATTGTTTTTCACTTGGTTCAAGTATGTTCTGCTTGAGTACTCATAAACAGGCTTGTGTGGCTCAATCTACGGCAGAAGCTGAATATGTTGCTGCTGCTTCTGCTGTAAACCATGCTATATGGATCAGGAAGATCTTGGCTGAGTTAAAGATGTTGAAAACAAAGAATCCAGTACAGCACGGAAGAACAAAGCATATCAATGTGAGATATCATGCTATTCGAGAAGCTGAAAAAACTGGTGAAATCAGTCTGATGTATTGCAAAACTGAGGAACAAGTTACAGATGGTTTCACTAAGGCATTGCAAAAAGAAAGGCATGGCTGGTTCATACAAAGACTTGGACTTCTCGATGCTGTTAACATCAAGGGGGAATGATAATTGTTAGTGATGTTAACTGTTGTTTGTTTATAACTATGTATGCTTATGTTTAGTTTAATCTTATGTTTGTAAAGAGATGAGTAGCTTTCTGTTTTGTAGCCACGTGTAAGTCTTTTGAAGATATGTATGTATATGAACTCAAAAAATGAAATGATGAGTTCAATTTTTGCAGAAACCCTCTGTTCCTATCTATCTTCAAATATACCGCAAAATCCCTAGATTAAGTCCATCAAGTCTTCAAGACTCACGTGCAAATTTATGAGCTTGATATGAAAATGGAGCTGCATCCTTGACTGAAGAAGATAAATCAGAAAAGAAGCAAACCGAGGCGAAGCTCCTAAAGTTCGCATAAATGAAAGGGAGCTTATTATTCTAGAAATCTAGGAATAGATGGATCAAAGAAGGAGATACTTCCTCAAAATATTTTCATGCATGCTTAAAAAATCATAGAAGCCGAAATGCAGTTAAAGGATTTATTGTGTAAGGGTGTGGAGAACGGATGAAAAGACTGTGAAGGAAACCTTGCATGAAAAATTCAAAGAATACTTTACTGCTGATATGCTGAAACTAACAATGACTTGCAACTTAAGCAGAAAAGTTCATGATGTAAACAATGAGATACTAACCTCAAAATTCACAGAAAAAGTCCTAGCTGCAGTTCATAGATGTGGAAGTGGAAAAAGCCCTGATCCAGATGGCCTCAATTTCAGGTTCACCAAGCACTTCTGGCATATTTTTAAATCCAATATTCTTGATTTTTTTAGGACTTCTAGAACGAGTCAAAGTTGGTTAAAGAAATCAATGTTTTTTTACCCCCAAAAAATTGCTATTTTATTGATGATAAGAAAGATTATATGTCCTATCTATTTTCCTCCACCTGGGAAGCTAAGTTGGTTAAAGGAATCAATGCTATACTTGTATCCCTAGCTTCAAAAAATTCTAATCCGCGTGGTATTTTAGACTTTCGCCCTATTGTTATGGCGGGTTGTCTATACAAAATTATTCCAAAATTCCTTGCAGCAAGGCTTAACAGAATACTTTCTATGTTGATATCTCATATCCGACAGGTTTTATACCTGGAAGGCACATAATGGATAGTACACTGACAGAAAATGAGATCATACATGAAGCAAAAGTTCGAAGGAAGAAATGTTCAATACTAAAAGTGGATTTTAAAAAAGGATTTGACAGTGTGCACTAGAAATACCTTTGGGGCTTGATGGAAGCTATGAATTTCAGTGAGAAATGGATGACATGGATAAGAACTTGTGTTGAAACTGCTCATATTTTACTTACAGTGAACGACAGTTTTTGTGGGGAATTTAGAATGGGGAAGGGATTGGGACAGGGAGACTCCCTGTCACCTTTATTATTCGCAGTAGCAGCAGAAGGTTTGAGTGAGTTTCTGCAGATTATGGTGGAAAGGGGTGAGCTGGAAGGGTACAAATTTGGAAGGAATAATATCAGGCATACTTATCAGCAATTTGCTGATGATACCATTCTTTTGGAAATCGTACGGAGAAAGACATTCTTTGCTTCCAGAGAGTTTTGAGACTATTCGAAACAGTGTAAGGATTAAAGGTTAATTTCCATAAAACTAAGTTTAATAGCCTCAACATTAGAGGTGCTGATATGAATAGACAATTGACAACTAAATTCTGATTTGACGCAGAAATATTATCAGTGTGGTTCTAATTTGCTCGATTGTTAGGTAAAGTGCTGCAATTATACATATTGTATTACGGAAATTCTTAGGTCACCAATGATACTATCCTCAATAGTAACCAATATTACGATTCCGGCAATGATAAGTGTAATTGAACACGTCGTTTGAAAACTTATATATTGGGGATCAAAATCTCATGTTTTGGCACGGTTCCAGTCCAAATGATCCATTTCCACCAAGAGTATGAAGTGATGGATCCTTGAAGCTTCCGACTTCCTGACCTTCCAGAAGTGGATCAGAGTCATGTTTGAGATCAAGGACATCATCAAGCCATGGAAGAATCCAGAATCATGCCCCAAGTGCGAAGAACTCGCGCACAAGGTGTGAACACACAAGAGATCAAAACGAAAGTTCTCAAACCTATTCGAACTTGTATCTTTCGACTCCTCTATAAAATGGAGCATGTTCCTTGACCTAAAGGACCGTCTTTTTGCAATATTTTCACCCTAGAGCACATCACTAGGGTTCTACATATTTCTTATGAGTTTTTTTCTTAGTTCTTAGTTTGTTTTTAGTCCGGACATTGCAATACAAATTGCTTTTGCTTTGAAATCTTTATCTATGAAGTTCTTTTCGAATTTCGTGCTTGTTTTTGTTGCTATGGTTGGCTAGTTTTTCTATTTCGTTGACTAGTTTACTTAGTTCTTGAGGTGTCTATGCATGTTGGGGAGGTGCTAGTCCATACTCCACACACGAGTTTTAGTGGTTAAGTTCTTGTGAAGTAGTAACATTCTAAGTTGAATTGTTTGATTTGTAGATTGAACGCCTAGGATTTAGGGTTTCCTTTGCTATATTTCGAATAGTAATCTTAAAGACTAAAATAAGACCAGTGAGGTAGTAAATATTAGGAGAAAAAGTAAGAACAAGACCTTAGAAAGCAACCTTCACTAGGTAACACTAGTTGAGATGGGTTGTGATTATATGTTGATTATTTTTTTTCTATTTTTTAATGCAAGAAACGAGAAGATAAGCATGCGATAATAAATAAGTTCATGTTCATGCTTGGGGAAAATATAGAAACAATAGCTAGATGTAACATTAAACACTAAAGATTCTAGGAAACATTAATGATCTGAATGTGCATATGACATACCTCTTTATCGTTGTGGCTAGTTAAGGAACTTTCTCTATTCAAAACTCTTCAAAAACACTCAATTCTTTCTCATCTTTCATTTAAGTTCATAGATCTGTTAGTTTCATTCATCAAATTTCACAGAACTCCACCCCCAAGTTACTGTTTTTGCAGCACAACATCAAAGCACATCACCGAAGGAGATCCATTCATTTCTCTATGGATTCGACCCTTGAAATCAACTTTGTTAAGTGAGTAATGAACATATTAAATATTACATGGAGAGCCTACAGCCTAATGACACTGCAGAAACTCCCCCATCAATCGTAGATCGCCCGCGCCGATGCCATGTTAGATAATATACCCCCAATATCTTGGCTCGGGTTATGTGTGCGCAAGTGTGCGCATGGGCCAACTTATAAAGAATATGTGGGATGCTCTCATCAAAAACTTGAACCCAAGGAATCACATTCTCTTATAAGTTGGTTGATATTTGTGTCTCAAATTCGCGTGGGACATTCTCAATATACACGAACTTCTGGATTTTTCATCCTTTACTTATAAGTGACATCAAATATTATTAGGATGAACCAGTCTCCTCTGAAGCACTCAGCGTATTTTAGGCTTGAAAATAAAGAGACTCCTGAGGAGTTAAAGAGCTTGCAATAAAGAGGTTTGTGGCGACATAAATACAATTACCCAAAAATAAGAGGATCTTTTCTTGGCCTTTGAATCTGCCTATGATATTTCTGGCTCTCCAACTGATCGGACAACCCTTCACCAAGCTCAAGCCATTTTGAAGCAACATTTAATTGCCTAAGAAATTCTATGGAAGCAGAAGTCTCTTATAAAGTGGCTGAAGGAAAGCAATAACAACATTTTTCTCATAAGTCCATTCAGCAGGCCAAACATATGAATCTGATAATGATGAAATTGCAGCTTGACTCACTGGTCATTTCATTACGGACCTTACAACTACTAATACTTCCCTAAATTAATTGATGGTGATATGAATACTGTGCTTTGACAGTGTTCTGATATTTCTGAAATTAAGTCTACTATTGATTCTACAGACAAGGAAAGCTATCTGAGACCTGATGGATTTACATGTTATTTCTTTTTGGCATGTTTGGATATTATTAAACTAGATTTCTTTCAGGCGGTAATTTTTTTGGCTAGCAACATTGACAGATTTCTAGATTCAGTAGCTTGTTTGCATCAATGGCTGAACATCATCCAAACTCCCTTAGACAAGCTTTATCAGACCAATTGATAGCTCACATTGATCAATGATGATACAAACTGTGTCCCAAATTATTCAAGGTAATATATGCACGTTTTATGCATCCTGAGTTTGAGAAATGTTAGAAAACGGACCCGTTTCTCTTTGGGCTCGGGCCTTGTGTGCGCAGGTGCGCGTGTGTGGACTAATATAATTAGGAAGGTGGGTAACGCTCATTAAAACCATAAGCCTATGGTGATTGATTGTAGCTGTAATCGAAGTGGGACAAATTCCCAACACTCCCCCCAAGTCCAACTAGGTAAACCTTATTGGACTTGGACAACGACACTGATAATGCACAATTGGGCCAACTCCCATTATGGGATCAATACTCGGGATATTGGACTTGGACAACGACACTGATAATGACCAATTGGGCCAACTCCCATTATGGGATCAATTTAGGGTTTAGGGTGATGTTCTTTTCGGGATATTTGAAGTAGCGGAGATGCGGATGTTAAGGTGGATGTGTGGTCGCACGAGATTAGACAAAATCCCAAATGAGATATTTAGGGATACACTAGGTGTCACATCTATAAGTGACAAACTGAGGGAGGAAAGATTGCGATGGTTTGAACATGTACGCAGAAGGAGTTTGGACGACCCAGTCAGGAGAGTCGAATGATTACAGGTCGAAGGGCGACAAGGGCAGGGGAGACCTAAGAGGACATGAGATGAGCAGATTCGGTTAGATTTAGTAGGATTAAACCTCTCCGAGGATATGACTACTAATAGGACAAGTTGGAGACGTCATATTACGGTTAAAGATACCTAGGACTATATAGAGTAATATTTTCTTATTGACCTCTAGCCTGGTAGAAATAAGTGAGACATACTTGTAGATAGATAGATAGCATATAAGTGTGTTTATGTAGGCATTTATCTATTTTCTGTATTTGTGTATGCATTTATTTATTTCGGTATGTATGTAGTGCATGGTTGGAGTAAATAATTCTTTCAGTTATATGTGATTTTCCTTTTTATTATTAGTATAATTATTATCATTATTATTACTATTAGTATTGTTATTATTACTATATTTTTTTTATTTTTTTATTTTTATTTTTATTTTTTTATTATTTATTATTTTTATTTTTTTGAGCGGGGTCTCCACGGAAATAATTTTTCTATCCTCTTAAGGGGTGAAGGTATGATTACGTACATCCTACTCTTCACATACCCTGCCTAATGACGGGATTTACTGGGTATGTTTGGTTTGATTTGGTTTGATTCCTGAAGAAAAAATCTAGAATACTATTTAGATCTGTGGTAGCGAGAAGAGCCCCAACCCTGATAGTTTTAACTTCAAATCCATGAAGTTCTTATTCAAAGTAGATTTTGCTAAAGCTTTTCACAGAGTCAATTGAAGATAATTATTGTCCTTGTCAATCATTGGGACAATGTGTGTGAGGTATGTAATTTTTTAACTTTATTAAAGAAATTTGAATTAAGACCTTGTGGGGTGAGTAAGAATTTGGCCAAATAAGAAATTTAATTCCGGCCCAATTCAATTGAGTGAAGGCCCACGGTCCACTTCCTTACTTCCCCCAAGTCGCAAACAAGGATTTGAAAGACGAGATTTCTAGTCAGGCTTCTAGCAGCAGACAGTCAGTAGATGCTTTGCATGTTTCATTATCAGCTCACTTTATTTTTGATCCTCTTGAGCAGCTAATTATTTTTAGAGGTGGTTCTGTATTTGAGGCTTGGTAGCCTCCCTTGTATTAAAAAAAAAGACGGGATATCTCTTTTGCCTCCCTCAGGGTATATCATCGAAGGAGAAAAGGAAAGGGAAAGGAGGTAGCCTTGTGACGCGCGAAGGGAAGAGATTGAGACAGAAATTCTAGTGCTATGACGTGGGGTGAGCTATGCGTAGCTGCATTTTTATTTTGCTTGCGTTTTTATGTGTGTTTGAATTGAGTTTGAAATATTTTGATGAACGTGAGTTTGTGGTGCTTGATAGGCGACATGATTTAGTTTGTAGACTTGCTATTTAAGATGAGCATAAGTTCTTGGGCGGTTTACTGTTATTTGTTGAGTTCTCTTGTACGGGCAGTTTGTGTAGGATTGCCTAGCTACTGTGGGACATGGGCTGGGTTTATAAATTGAAATCTGCATAATGAACGTAAGTGTTGTGGCGGTTGACGTTTTGTGAATTATATTGATGGAGTTGGTTGAGTACATTCTCTCCTACATTCGGTGTGAATTATGTGAAGTATAAACTGAGTTACGTGAGTAGCATTTGTCAATACTTGTTATGTGGAATTCATGAGTTGGGTGTGATGAGCTTTGATTTTACACGGTTGAGGTCGTGCGTGTGTGGAACTTGAGAGAGGATGATACAGCAGCCTACGGGTACGTCCATATCCAATTGTTGTAGTGTGGCCTATGGTAAGGATGTCGTCGAACGACTTGCTGTGGTATGGCTTTTGGTGTGGATGTCGTCGAACGGCTTATTGTGGTATGGCTTATGGTGTGGATAGGGGCCTTTGTGGCCCTGAAATCTAAGCCTTTGTGGCTGAAGGTAGGAGTGGACGCCTTTGTGGTGTTGCACCGGATCGTCCTGGATGGCTTTGTGCCACGGGAGAGTCCTATTGCAATTAGGCAGAGGGAGGTTGAGCTGCCAAAGATCACCTTTGAGTTCTTTTTGAAACTCATGGATGCATCACTCGCCATTTTCGCAAGAAAACAACCACTTCATGAGTTCTGGTCATTATTGAGTCACTGTTTATTTTCTAATGAATTGGTTTTGTACTGTGAACTCATCTCTACACATGGTCACTTGTTTTTCATTAGTAAATGAATAAATTGAGTCAAGCTGCATGTTCTGTGGGCACATATGTGATCTTCATACGACATAGGCTGGAAAAATGTGTTGGCTGCAGTGGCGGAGCCAACTGGGGCGTGGGGGTGCACCTGCACCCCCTATTTTTTTTTCCTTAGACATGTACTACTCTGCACCCCCTATTTAGACCCACAGAATTTGCACCCTATGTAAAACGCACCCCCTAGTCAGACCTCCAGGATCCGCCACTGGTTGGCTGCATAATTGTGATGTTCAGTTGTCTCTTGGTGCGTGACCAAATTGCTGTTGTATGTTAGTTCTGTGAGTATAAGTTATTGTGCGGTAATTATCATGCTGTTGGACATGTATTGATTAGTTGTACATACGGAATGTGAACCGTGTTTGTACTAGGTTGTAGTGTTACATAGGAAAGAGGTCGTACTTATGCTAGGAGCAAGTTACTCGGCATTTTACTCATTCGAGACTTGCTGTCCCTTTTGTTGGCGTGATGAACACCCTTGAGCGTATACATTTATACAGTTACTGTGCGTACAAATGTGTTGATAAGGGGCTTCTTATAATCGGATTCCTACTGAGCTTCCAAGGGAAGCTCAAGATCTGCATGTGTTTAAATTGCAGATTCGGGTAGAGAGACGGTAAGGCACGAGTGATTGAAGTTGAAGCTGGGTCGTACCTCACCGGTGATCTAGCGAAACTCTTTTTGATATTCCAATGTGGTGAATGTACTCGGGAAAAACTTAATATGTACTAGACATGGACTACATTTTGCTACTTGTGAGAGCTCAGACATGGACTACATTTTGCTACTTGTGAGAGCTCAAACGTAACGCTCATCTTTTGGATTATGTGCGAAACAAATTATTATGAGATTTACAAACGGCTCGGGTATATCCAATACGGGTATACTTCCCTAATGGACCCAAACTAAACCAAACCAAACAGACCCAGTAAAAATCCCGTCCTTAGGCAGGGTTTGGGGGTAGGATGTACGCAATCATACCCCCACCCCTCAATAGGATGGGGAGATTATTTTCGTGGAGACCCCAGCTCGAAAAAAAAACATAATAATAATATATAATAATAAAAAGGAGAAACACATATAACTAAAATAACTACTTACCCCATCCATGCACTACATACGTACCGAAATGAATAAGTGCCTATACAAATATCGAAATAAATAAATGTCTACATAAACACAATTAGATGTTACCTATCCACTAACATATCCCATTGATTTCTATCAGACTAGAGGTCAAATAAACAAATACTACTCTATATAGTCTTAGGTATCTTTAACCCTAACAGACCCGATTAATA
>JAOYMZ010088283.1:0-10976 GCA_025802335.1 Pinguicula primuliflora
GCCATTGCAGAACTCGAACAAAAAAACATTTCAATGCCATTGCAGAACTCGAAAATACAGATACGAAACAAAAAGTAAGGGGCTTCGGCGAACGAAAAACATTTCAAAATCTGAACAAAAAACCACCTTGCAGAACTCGAAAAATCTGAACAAAAAACCCACATTGGAGATCAACCTACTAACCAAAGAAGCCACTTCAAATTCTTTGCCGAATAGAGACAGTGAACTGTCAAAACGATATAGAGACAGTGAACTGCCAAAACGATATAGAGACAGTGAATGGCCGTTACCTGTGGGTGGCGGGAATAAGGGAGTGGCGGGCGGAGGCGACGATCGACGTGCGTTGCGGCTAATTTGCTTCCCGCAGACAGTCAAGGGTTTGCAAATTTTGGTAGATCCACGGCTTGTTTGCAATGAATGAATGTGCAACTTTTAGATAGGTTAAGATTTTATTACAGATATGCGGATACGACCGTATCGATATAAATACAGCCGTATCCATACCTCCGATACGTATCGGGCATATCGGGACCGTATCCGTATCCGATACGCACCCGATACGAGATACGGTCCCAAATAAGTGTATCCGTGCTTCCTAATCGTCTTCTCCCGAAATTCGCCATCATCTAGCTTTGCTATTGTCTTCTCTAGCGCTTAGCCATCGCCTTCTTCGGTGATTCACTGGCGTATAGCTTTACTGTTGCTTCCAACTCTGTTTGCTGACGCTCCTCACCGATGCATGGTGCTCTGGAATACTGATAGAAATCGAAGAAATCAACCATAGGAAGACGCCGCAGATGAAGAGGACGTACAGGGTGCAGCTCCCTTTACCGACACTAGTTGTGTGTGCCTGATCTGATTTTCTCGTGCTCATAGTGGTGCTTGCAATTTGGCAGCATTCTGAAAGAATTGCAGTTGTGGGTTGAAGAAGAAACGAGTGACGTGACCTAATTTAATATGTGGATAATGGAGAATCTTGACCATTAACATATGTACATTGAATGGTTGGGATAAGATGTATTTTTTCTTGTTTTTTTAGATGTCATCTGAACTCATCCCTTTTTTACTTTATATACGTTTTTTTTGTATAAACAATTCTCTTTGTATTGAATATAAACCAAAAATTGTATATTTTTACAAAAACACCCTGATCCTTTTCTCCATAAGTGGACTCGAAACAAAAACTAGCACCTGCTCCCACGATACAGATTTATCTTACTGCTCATATATTGCGCACTTTTGGCCCATTAAACCAGAACTCACGGTTTTCGTGATCAGATCTCCATCGTCGACATTTTCTGCTTTTCCATCGCCAGGCCTTTCTCCATTCCCATGTTTGTTCTTTGATTTTCATTGCAATGCCTTGTGTTTGTGGTATGGCACCGTCGAAATGTCTGGCATTTCTTGCCCCCCATAGATTCCACGTTGTGGATATCCAAATTGTTTTCCAAATTTGGCTGCTAAAATCTTTCAAATGCTTCACCATAAATTCTTCTAATGTAGGTGCTGTGCCTATGTCCATTGGTGTAATCTTCAACCAAATCAGAATCTCCTTCCATACCTGTATTGTGATTGAGCAAAATTGAAAGATATGTTCCTCATTTTCTTTTGCATTTTCTTCTTTGTAGAGGTGACAATCGATGCTCTGGTTTTCTTGGATAATTTGCCTCCTCTGCAAATTCGTCTGAGTTGGTAGTCATTTTTGCCTCAATCTCCAGGTAAAAATTTCGATCTTTGCTAGAACTTCTTTACACTTTCCTAGAATGAGTGATGCCTTCTGTGTACTAGTACATTGTTCCTGCTTTGAATTCATGATCTTCTTATAGCATGTTTTCACGAGTATTTCATTTTCTTGTGCAACTCCATGCTCCATGTGTCTTCGTTGTTTACCTGCATTGTGAAAATAGATAGAGCAGTGTTTAATTCCTGCAAGCTCACACATTCAAGCTCATCTAGCTCTCGCTTCCAACTTAACTCCCATGTCCATTCCCCATTATTCTAGTTTCCCATCTCCTCAATCTTTTTATTTTTTTGTCTTGATTTTCTATAAAGCCTATGAAAGAGCCATGATAGATTTGTTTCCCCTATCCAATGCTCCTCCCAAAACAGTATAGAGTTGCCTCTTCCAGCTTTCAGCTTCCAAAGGAAAGTCTTGAGTTGTGGAATACCGACGGAACTCTAGTAGCCCCGATAGAAGATCTGCTCAACTCATATTTAATTATCAGATCTGTTCTGATATTTAGGAGTCAATCCTACAGTGGTATCGAAGCCGAATTCCAGTTTTAATTGATTATGTTCAATTAAATTTTTCCGAATACTAATTGAATATGTTTTGTATATTTTCGGTAAAAAGCCACTATACTGCTTGGAGATGCTGCAGTCGTCACCGTCGGCGCCGGACCACCACCACCGCCACCGCCGGCACATGTTCATCACGTACATTGATCTGTTCTGTTTTCCGGTGTGTACTTGCCCAGATCTATGGATTTGTTTCATTTTTCGGGTGTTTGGTGCGGGCATGTTCGTCACGTGCCGCTGTTCAAAAAGGAGTATGCCATCAAAAATGGGATGGTTGCAGGAAAATGATTCTCAAAACCAAAAGGAATGTGGCGGCCGAAAAAAAGAATTTTTGCAATCTTAGATGAGTAGATTTGTTCTCTCATTTTTTAAGCAAGGTGACGGCCAGCACTAAAATTTTCTATCCCCACCGCCTTGTTTTTCCTTTTTTTGTCAGGAGATAGGTACATACATAAGAAAAGGGGGGGATTATTTTTTAAACTGTATGATTGACTCCTAATTATCTGAACAAATCTGATAATTAAATACAAATACGAAATCGTACCTTTATAGTAGAAGCGTGGTGGATCGTAATATTCCAGTTGAGCAAACCTTCAATCGGGACTACCAGAGTCCCATCAGTATTCCACAACTCAAGACTCTCATTCGAAAATGATTAGGCAGCACTTCGAGAGAACTATGAAATCTGGGTCTCAACACATGAGAAATCTTTTGATTTCAGCGTAAAGTTTTTTATTTGATTTATTCAAGTATAAATAAGTTAACTGAGGTGAAACAAAGAGCGATGCGAAAGCCCTCTAACGGAGAAACCCTAGTGTTGTAGGAATCCCGTTCAACAAGCTAATTTTCACGGCTGAACTCGGCCAAGCTGTAGAGTGAAACCCATCCTGAGTAGGATTGTAGCCTACATTGAGTGTAAGGAGCAATGGATGAGGTAGTTCAACCGACTGTCGAAACCAACCAAATCCCAGATCCAAACGAACTCTGGAAAGAGATTCGAATGGGTAAAGCCGTAGCCATACCGAATTCATTAGATCCAGCCGTAGGAACATTGAGGAAGAGTATAGGGGTAGGAATTGAAGGTTCAAGGAGGAATGTGCACAATCGATTAGGTCTGCAATTGCAGTTGAATGGAGTTGTCGAGGCAGGAGATGAGAATGTAGTATCATACTTTTTCACCAATTTCCCGCAGAATTGGAGTAAACAGGCAATGGTTCATATCTTCAGCCTGCAACGTAAGGTAAAGGAAGTTTTTATTCCTGGAAAATTTACAAATTGGGGCAGGAAATTGGAATTTGTTAATGTATCATGTGTTAAGGCTTTGGATGAGCAATTGAATAGCATATGGGTGGGTACATTCAAACTTAAGGCTAATCTAGCAAGGTTTGCGAAGGGGTTGAAGGTGACCCAGAAGGTGACCCAGAAGACACATGTTCTAAACAAGGAAGTTGGTTGAGGGGGGTATGGTGGTAAACGTCAATTACTTAGCTATAAGGAAGTTACAGTTAAAGACACTGGTAATGTGGGACGAGGCAGAGGTATGGAGAAAGCAGTGAATGGTATTACGGAAGGGGAAAGCAGTAGATGTGGACATGTGCAAAAGTCTCCAGAACTAAAATTAAAATCAGTACAAGCTGGTAGTGATTGGTTAAAGCACACAAAGATGGCTGTACTAAAGGACATGGAAGGATGTGAACAATTTCAATCTGCATTGAAACAACGTGACTATAGAAAACTCGAAATCTGTAGTATGGGCGTGGGAATGATACTGATAAAGGACATTGATGGTAAGGAGTTGGAAACATTATTGAGCTTGGACAAAGAGTGGGCTGGAGAATGGGTAGGTGAGTGACGTAACGAATATGATCAGAGAGAGGAACAAAATTAGTTAAGGTGAAAAAAAGTGTTTGGGTTGCCATTAAGAGCATGGATAAGAAGCAATTTTGAGGAGATGGGTCGAAAGGTTGGGAAGTTGATCATATAGGTGGGTCGAAAGGTTGGGTTGCCATTAAGAGCATAGTGGATGGGGTAACGCTGAGGAAATAATATTTAGAGGCCGCTCAACTTTTGGTGTGTGTAAAGCTTGGTCAAGTACTGAATGACTCTTGGATGATAACTATGGATGGTCAGGAGTACAGGATATGGATTAAGGAAGTGACGGACAGTAGGTATGAGTCTGAGCTATGGAGGGGGGATGTTGTGTTGGAAACATGTGATGATGAACTAGTAGCAGGTGATGATGAACTAGTAGTAGGTGAGAATTAACATGAAAGAGATTCTGAGGAAGAGGGTGAGTGGCGTGATTTAGATGAGAAGGATGAATGGTGTGACAATGGTCATTTTGAGAAAGAAAAAAGCTGTGATGGACATGGAAAACTGTGGCAGAATAGTCTATTGTCAGAGGATGATGAGAATAGTTGGAGTGATGCACATGTCCAAGTGGACAGAACAGAAATACTGGAGAGGTGTGAAGATGCTAAAATTCTAGAAGAAATGGCAGAGAATATTTGAAATCTAGTGGTTAACTACTCTAAGGAGGAACCAATTTGTAGTAAGGAAAAGCAGAACAAGAAAATGCAGATAGAATGATAGACAATAGTACGGAGGTGGATGCCATATCAGATAATGAGGAAAAAAGAGAGAAGTCAGATTATGAAAAGGAATGGAGAAGTGTGAACGATTTTGAGAGAAGAAATAAACAGAAGGGTGGTAAAAAAGGAAAAATTAGAAAAAAATTGCCCAGTTGAAAGAAAATAGTCATCTTAAAAGGAGTGGATTGGTGAAATGCAGAAATCCAGAAGGGAAAGTAAAAGGAAAACTCAGGAAGGTATAAAGAGGTGAGAATTCAGCCAGGTAATATCCAACTCCTTAAATGACAGTAATATCATTGCCTCGAACTGGAGACATATGAGAGAAGAGGCAGTAGAAATCTTACAAGTGGGCAGGTTGATGGGATTACAAGTAGATCAGGATGATGTAGATGTCTTATGAGAATTACAGAGAATGGAGGTGAGAGATATAGCTAATATCGTTGGAGAGGAGTGGTACAAGGAGATACAGGGTAAAAAAGAAGGTCAGTAATGAGGCTAATCACGATGAACACAAGGTGTCTTAGATGCAGTTAGAAAAGGAAAGAAACCAGAAAAATGTTAATGGAGAAAAGGGTTGATTTTGTAGGTATTCAAGAGACTAAGAAGGATGAGATAAGCAAGGCCAAACGATATGGAAAGATGAAAATTTTAGTTGGATGTAGAAGTGGGGCTGCAGGTGGATTACTTTTTGTCTGGGATAATGGTGTCTTTATTTGTAATGGTGTGTGGGATGATGAGGGAATACTAGGACTCAAAGGAGTTTGGCAGGAAAGAAATGTTAATGTTAATCTAGTAAATGTGTATGATGCTGGAGAATTAGATGGTAAGATGAGACAGTAGGAATATATATCTGAAAAAATGCAAAGTCACATAGATAAGAGCTGGTGTATATTTGGAGATTTTAATGCAGTGTTGAGTGTGGATGAAAGAAGAGGCAGATCTAGGACTAACGCTGAAGAAGTGCATGAGTTTAATAACTTTGTTAATGAGAACAAACTGGTTGATATCCCAATGGTGAAAAGAAGATTCGCGTGGTATAGACCTGCGCTGGGTTCTATGAGTCGTTTAGACCATTTTTTGATGAATGACAAGTGGTTAGAAAGGTCTGAACAATGGATACAGGAGGGTCTTCCAAGACAAGACTCAGATCATTGTCCTGTTTTATTGATAAACAAGGTGGTTAGCTAGGGAGCTAAGCCTATGAGGGTGTTAGATAGTTGGTTGCTTGATAAGGAGTTTATTGAGCTTGTGAAGAAGGTATGAACAGAAACTGAAATTGATGGGTACAAAGGATATTGCATTAAGGAAAAATTAAAGATTCTTAAGGAATGAGATATGTATGTGGAATAATGGAAAGAATTCAAATCAGGAGGGCAGAATAAAAAAAGCTGAGGCATGAACTCTGTATATTAGAGTCAAAGGCTGAAAATGGCATGTTATTAGAAAATGAGAGAGGAGAACCTGAAAGAATCTGGAATGAAATCAGTAGACTAAAATATGAGCTAGAAAGGAGTTTATATCAGAAAGCAAGGGTGATATGGCTAAGAGATTGGGATAAAAACCCGAGGATTTTTCACAATTATGTCAAGAGAAATAGGACCAGAGATTGCATTAATGGTGTGTGGCATCAGAATACCTGGGTGGACAGCCCTGACCAGGTGAAGGAATGTTTCAGAGTGGCATTTGAGGAATGGTTCAAGGAACCATGTGAGATGAGACCAAAGTTGTTATGTGCTGGGAATAGAAAGCTTAGTGTGCAGTCTGTTGATCACTTAATAAAATCGTTCAGTGTGAGTAAAATTCTGGTTGCGATAAACAGTTGTGGTGGTGGTAAGAGTCCAATGCCTGATGGGGTTAATTTAAACTTCATTAAAAGATTTTTAACGGTTATGTAATGCGAAGTGGTTCAAATAGTTCAAGAATTTTATGTGAACAGCAAGATAGTTAGAGGCAGGAATGCAGCACACATCACTTTAGTAGCTAAAAAAGGATCTCCACGACATATACATGATTATCGGCCTATTGCATTAGTTGAGAGCATGTATAAAATCATCGCCAAACTGTTGGTAAACTGGGTGAAAGGTGTAATGGATGAAGTTATTGATGAAAAACAGACAACATACATTAGTGGAAGAAGAATTCTAGATGGGGTGTTGTGCGCCAATGAAGTGATTCAGGAGGCTAAAATTTTGAAACAGCCAGTGTTGACACAAAAATTGGATTTTGAGAAGGCATATAATTCAGTTAGCTGGCAGTTTCTTGATAACATGGCTCAGAACTTGGGTTTTCCAAGAAAATGGAGGAAATGGATCAGTGAATGCTTAAGTTCTGCCTCTACAGATGTTCTGGTAAATGGCAGTCCATCCAATGAATTTAAACCACAAAGGGGGTTGAGGCAAGGGGATCAATTGTCCCCTCTACTGTTTTTAATACTAGCTGAAGGGTTAAGTTATATGATGAACAAGGCAGTTGAGGCTGGTTTGATAGATCATGTAGAAGTGGGGAAAGATAAAGTTAAGATTTCACATCTCTAGTTTGCTGCTGATGTGATTCTGTTTGGCAAATGTTCTTGGAAAAACATCAAAGGATATAAGGCTGTGTTGAGTTGCTTTGAGTTGATATCAGGGCTTTGTATAAATTTCTAGAAAAGCAGTTTGATATGTATACATGTGGAGGAAGGGGAGCTACAAGAAATGGCTGATTTTCTGAACTGTTGTGTTGGTAGTGTGCCTTTCAAGGACCTTGGACTTCCTGTGGGTGCCTTGGAAAACAAAGAAGCTACATGGAAATCATTGATTGAAAGGTTCAAAAAAACATGTGAGAGCTGCGTCAACAGAAATCTATCAATTGCTGGTCGGGTTGTGCTAATTAACTCTGTACTTTCTTCTTTGCCCCTATACTATTTCTCAATGTTCATAACCCCTAAGAAAGTCCTTAAATAGCTTGAAACTATCCGCAAATCCTTCTTTTGGGGAGTGAGAAATGATAAAAAAGTGTCTTGAGTAGGATATGTCAACCTTGTGATAAGGGGGGTTTAAGAATTAGAAAGTTAGAGGATGTGAGTTACTCGTTGTATGGAAAATGGGTTGGGTCACTTTTAGAAGGGAGTAATGATATGTGTAAGAAGGTGGTGTACTCCAAGTACAGAAAAAATGGTGTAGTGTACATAGGGAAGTTCAGAATGTTAGATATAGGGACTCATGTGGAGGAAAGTGTAAGAAGGGGTGGGGGTAGAAGTGCTATGAAAACAATCTAGTGGAGAAGCTTACAGAAGGTGGCTAAGGAAACATAGTTTAAGAAAATGATGAAAATTATAGTGGGAGATGGAAAGTAAGTTATGTTCGGGGAGGATAGTTGGGTTGTAGAATTGCCCCTACAATATAGTTTTATGAGGCTATATAGATTAGATACTTTGAGGGTTAAATGTGTAGCTGAGCATGGGAAATAGGTGGATCATAAGCAGATGTGGGAACAGAAATGGAGAAGAAAACTGTTTGTGTGGGAAGAACAAGAACTGGAGGAGTTGGAATGTATTCTCTAACATATTTTGACGCTGGAACACTCACAGGATTTTTGGAAATGCGCTGAAAAAGCATCGGGAACATATGAATCCAAAACAGCTCATCAAATAATACAAGAACACAAGGAGCCCTTGATCAATGATGAAATGGCGAACAGGTTGAACAATACCTAGTGTAGTTTGGTGCCAAAAAAAGTCTCTATATCTTGCTGGAGGGCTCGGCAGAACAGATTGCCAACCAAAAAAATCTGCAATAGAGGAGAATTATCCATGCCGAAGCGGAAACTAATTGTTTCTTATGTGTGAGGCTCCAGAGATGAAAGAACACATTTTATTGTGGTGTACTGTGAGACATGACCTATTGATGAGTATGACGGAATGGTTACAGATTGGTGCTTCAAACAAGCAGGAATTGGAAGAGTTCTTGATGCTAAAACCAGCAGGTATAAGCACTGAAAAATGGAAAGTATTTTGGTTGGCTTTTGTGTGGTTGGTATGGAAGGCCAGAAACAATAAACAGTTTAATAACGCAGTACCAGTTTCCAGAGTTGATCAGGAAATTTCAAAAACATACTTGGCAGTGGTTTAAAGCAAAACAGGTACAATTTGTCTACGGAATAGGTGAATGGATATTTGATCCTATTGCATGTTTACCAGGCCGTTAGTCTTTTGTTGGATGCATGTGCATTGTTGTATATATGTAAAAGGGAAATGATCAACACACAAACACAAAACCGAATGGAAACTGAATGCTATGTATTGTGGGAGTGGGCCCCAGTTTGATGCGTGTCCGTCTAGCACTGCTCTATGTAAATGATGTACAGAATGTTGGTTTTGTTCAATTTCAGTTTTTATTTACCCAAAAAAACTTTTTGATTTTTTTAAGCGTTAAGTTTTGGGGATCTCCTTATTTTATAGTAAGAGTAGACATGGCCCAATATGAGCCAAAACTCAATAAATGTACTAATTATCTAAATTACAATTAAATATATTAATTATAATTTAATTCATAATTACATTAATATCCAACAGCTCACACGGCTAAATAAGTCATATTGTTTAACGTAATAACGTATTTGTCTAACAGCTCCCACTCGGCTACAAAATTCAGGGATGGATAGGCACTCAGGAACAAAACGAGCTACGGACCTTTGAAGAATATTGTGCTGCTAAACCACCAAGGATTAGGATGGCACACTAGATTGGCATATGGGCAGTAGTGGCTTGGCAAATCTGGAGAAAAAGAAACAAATGTCATTTTGAGGGGAAAAACACGACAGCGAAAGAACAGTGTAGATGATAAAGGAAACAACCTAGTTCTCGTGCCATGCAAACAATGTTTGTGATATCCCAACTGCAGCTGAAGACTCACTCAGAGCATGGTGTTGGGATTTTTTATGTAATTAAAAATCCTAATTTAACTTGAATTATTAGTAACTGTAAGAATTCTAATTGCATTAGAATTCCTCTCTATAAATATTAGATCTCTTGACCATTAGGGTTGAGGAAAAAGGCAGAAAAGAAAGAGATGATGGGTTGAGAGAAAAAGAAAGATGCGAGACTTGGGTTGTGGCTCTCTTGTCTGGGTGATTTGAGAGGTTTTCCCTGTGTATCTTCTAGGTTTTTTCTGTGTCTCCTTTGTATCACTGTGCTTATAGTGGATTGATTCTCCTCTCCCCGTGGACGTAGGCTTTCTGGCCGAACCACGTTAAATCTTGTGTTATTGCCTTGTTCGTTTATTTTTTCGATTTCACGTTAATCTTTGAATTTCCCAACAAGTGGTATCAGAGCTTAGGTTGTGAGATTTAGGGTTATTGTTCAAGATTTATCGAAAATTTGATGATCTTGATGTTTTGGGATGTGAGATTTGTGAATTTGGGCACAAGATTTGTTGAAGAAAAAAAAGGGACGATTTTTTATAAATCTCCCGCGTTGATCAGTGTCACTAAAACTTTGACCGCCAATTGTCGAAGATTGAGGACTTCGATCGGGATGATCTTGGTGTCGTTTGAAAGCCCATTGAAAGAGGAACAAAATCCTATGTTTTTGTGGTCAATTATTTTCGGGAAGGTTCTCGATTTTGTCAAAATTGATTGAAACTGTTGCTGTCCACGAAGGAATGTGCAGTGAACTTTGACTGCTGTTTACCAGAGATCTATCGGTCCGATTGCCGCGATTTTGGTGTCATTAGAAAGCTCTTAGAACGAAGAACCGGATACCTAAGGTGGTGAAGTCGATCATTCAGTGTATGAGACTGATTGAGCATTAAATCGGTGAGCAAGTTTTGGATTTTATTGAACTGTTCAATTGGGTTGATTTTTAGCAGCTTGGAAAATATTGTGTGGTATTCATGTTTACTTGCGGTTAGTGATTGGATACCTGAGAGAATACTATTTTTGTTGCTTGGTTTATCTTCTGATTGGTATGACGATATAACTGTTATGGTTTGGGTCAAGTTGGTGATGTGGCTGAGTTAAGATGAAGACAATATTGACATATGGGTTAACGGATGTTGATCTTGAGGAACTAAAAATTGAGTTAGACAAGAAGCCAATGAAGCTTGGAAT
>JAOYMZ010088294.1:0-10976 GCA_025802335.1 Pinguicula primuliflora
ATTGAGTTCATACATCTCACTCCATACAGTTTATCTTGTGACCATCATAGGTCGCCGGAGAAAGCAACCGCAGCTCGGCAAGAAGCATCACACTTGGGATATCACGGCTGAAGTGCTGGAAGAAGTTTACCAAGGCCCGATCACACGACATAAAGCAAGGATCCTTGACACAGTGCCACGAGCCGCCAAACTCGATGCCACGCTATCCCACCAGTCTGAAGCTCTTCCATCCAGATAATATGTAGCAATAGGCACCATCAAGTCCTCCGGCGTGCCACACGCTTGCATGTCCTTCTCGACTCTCTTCAACCAGATCTCTGCTACTTCCAGGATAAATTCGGGTCTCCGTTAACCCTTCTGCCAGGAGGGACAAAATTGCCTTGGATGTCCCGCGATTGTCCCTGCCCAGAGAGTAAACCCCGGGCATACCATTTTTAAAAACGCGGATACCAAATGGTGTTGTGACAGGGACAACCCCCAAATCCCCCAATTAACCATACCAAACTTGGATACCAAACTGAGCCATATCGGGTGTATCTTTAGAGGTCAAGTAGGATGTGCACCCCATGTAAGTACATAATCATATGAATAATAGTATTCCTATCACTAGACGCTAACTAATGACTTGTATGTCCTGATTTTGTATAAACAGCACAAACAGCGATATCTACATGTGCAAGAACATAAAACTGTCGTGATGGGGGTCAACGACAATTTAGGGAAATGCATGAATCCTGATACAGTGAAACATTATACGGAACTCTATGCCACGTTGATTTTTTCAAAATGAATTGCCCATTTGAGGATGCATGTAAAGGCTTGATAGTTTTGTATTAACAACTTTATGTATTAATGAGTTTACGTCGACTGGTGTGGCGGTACTGAAGCCACTATTCGGTCAATGTGTCATTTTTGATATATAGATGTAGTGACTTGATAGTTCTTTCTTTGTTAATGTTTTGTATTAATGAGTTTGCATCGACTGGCATGGCGGTACCGAAGTCGCCATTTGGTCGGCGTGTTAGATGATAGGTCGTGTCAGTTGAAGTGCATGTATGTATTAGAGTATCTATTGTCGCTTGGCTCAAGAATTATCATATCAATTATCGCGCAGTGGTAGACTATCAAAGTGAAATTATTTATAAATTAATCTACATCTATATAATCATCACTGGGAGTGCCTTCTTTGTCAGCAGCTAATTATTTCTCCTCTCAAATCCCGAAATTTCTCCTAGAGAGAAGATTGGAAAATCTATCGCCGCTGTTGTTGATGATGATGGCTGATAGTGCTGATGCCACCGACATCACGATGATTATCGGTTATGCAAACCTTACCGCATACACTGCCGCATATACGGCCAACTACGCCTCCACGACTGCCGACCTAGTCGTATACGCCTACTTGTTCGAAGACCGAAATGTGGCTGAAACCGAAGCCGATGTGCTTATGAATGCATGCATCGCCCACATCCTGCCGTCTCCAAACTATACCATTACCGACTATGCATCTATTGCACCCGGTATAGATGACTATGTGGCCACTGCCTTAGATAATCGTGCCAAGGTCCCCAGTGCAACAGCCCACTTGTGGCCTACGAACACTAGCCGCACGCACAACATTTATTGCTTCGAACACTGCAGAGCTTGTCGACAATGCAGACAATACATTTGATGACGAATCCAAAGCAGTGTTATTCGCGAAAATGACATTCATGTTCGCTGGTAAAGTCGACCAACTTTCTAGAGAGGTGACCGATAGAGAATATGCGACTCGTAGTCGCACGTACGATGCAGCAATTGCCTCATTCAAGGCCGTCATCTCATCTCATCTCTTAAGGTCATCACTGGTGATCTCCTGGGCGCCGCCTGCACCATTGATGACATTTATTGTGTTGCATCCATCGCCAGCCATGTTCCCATGACTGAAGTATCTACATCGGCCGCCGTCAGCCAAGTGCCCACCAAAACTAGTGATGACGACGTTCCTGAAGCCCCTGCCGGCCCAGCCATAGAATCTAAAATATATATCACCAGCAATGACGACGATTACGAACCTGAAGCCCTTGCCGCCCCCGACATGAATTATGAAATCCATATAATCTCTTCTAGTGACAATGAAGATGATAGTGTCGCATCCGCTGATTTAATTCCGGAATCATATTGGGATTCCAGTCCTGCTACTAGGGGATGTTAGGGATATGAAACTCGTTTCTGCATTTTGGACCTTTTGGTGGGTTACAGGGTTAGTGTCGGATGTCGGGATTAATCAACCTTGTATTTTGGTATCAATGCATATATTATGATGTAATCAATTTATTTATGTTTGTTTGATAATTAGTCAACGAGTAATGACCAATACCAATTAAAATAACTTAGGTCAGGAAGACAAAAAACTTATGAATTCAGGGTATGGACACCAAATGTCGACGCTGGATTCACCGCATGTAGTCACGTATACTGCATCCGCCGAGGAATGAATGGCGACACTATCCTGATTTACGCTAATAGAAAAGAACACAGATTGTCATTCATTAATTAGCTATAGGGCCCGGCTGATTAATCTGGTTCACCGCACGTAGTCGCGCCTGCGATGCACGACATGTATACAACGACTCAAATATCCGGGTTACGTGTATGGGAAAATTGATACAGGTCGTCGTTAGTTAAACAAGTAGGGTACAAGGCTCGAATGCTGCACTATTCAGTATACAAATTCACTTTTAAAATAAAAATATTCTAATAATTAATATATATTGACTAAACTACAAGTAAATTGTGTTGAAGGATGACATAATGATTTTTTTTATAGGCAAGGATGATATAATGATAAGTGTGTTAATATCACTTAGTTCTTCTCTGGGTACACCACGTCGACTGATTAATTTGGGTACACCACGTCGAGTTACGTAGTTCATATCATTGTTCTAGTCTCTAGGGTTTAGGACCCGACTAACGTATTTGGGTACACCACGTCGAGTCGCATAGTTCACGTCATTGTTCTAGCCTCTTGGGTTTAGGGCCCGACTAATTTATTCGGGTACACCACGTCCAATTGTATATTTATTGTCATTGTTCAAGACTTTAGGGTTTAGGGCCTGACTAACGTATTCGGGTACACCACGTACAGTCACGTATTTATCGTCATTGTTCAAGCCTCTAAGGTTTAAGGCCCAACTCGACGCATTCAAGTACACCACGTCCAGTCACGTATTTCTTATCATTGTTCAAGTCTCTTAGGTTTAGGGCCCGACAGACGTATTCATGTATACCACGTCCAGTCGCGTATTTCTTGTTATTATTCTAGTCTCTATGGTTTGGGGCCGATAATCGTATTCGGGCACACCATGTCCAGTCGTGTATTTTTCGTCATTGTTCTAGACTCTAGGATTTAGCCAGAATTATTTAGGGTTAAAACCCTAAACATTAACCCTATAACCCTAAATCCTAAAAAATAATAATATCTAATTAAATATTGACAAAACTAAAATGTTGCTATGACCTGAATTTCTATCCGAGCTAACTGCGTATTGACACGATGCTCACCACTGCAGATATGATGAGAATTTATTTGTCTTGACAAGGGATGTGACGCTCTGAATATGTACAATTGCGATGTTTCGGGCATGTGACAGCAAGATTGTTATCATTCACCTGAGAACACTCATTACATTTTTCTTATTTTTATTAAATACTGGGTTTGTTTGATTTAACCTTGCACTTCTTCCTTTGATTTCGCATTCCATGATATCCATTATGACAAATAATATGGACCTCGTCGTCCTTGAGATGCTCGGATTACTTGCTACCATAACAAAGGGAACCATCGATATAGCCGGCGTGGTTCTAACCTCATACGTCGCTGTTGAAGCCATAGTCACTCCCAACATTGCAGACCAACTATCAGATGATGAAGATTTGCAATGCTTCACCACTGGCGCTGCGTCTGTTGCCGCCAATGCCTCGTTTTTTGTCGATGTCCTTCATATCGCGGCCAATATCCAACTTCCCTCCAATATTGACCTTGCCGTAAGGGCAACCTTGCTGCAAGCGTCACCGACGTGCATGGTACCATTTTCATCGTGATTACAAAACTACTAATCGACCATTCCCAGACAACACTTGCCGTCTTACGTGCCGCTACACGTGACCTTGCCAGCATCGCTGGTGATATCGAGGACAAAGTTGCAGCGCTCAAATAAGTTGGTCATATTTTGCCTTTTGTCAATTTTTGTTATTTTGTAATGGTTATGGGATCCTCCAAATTGTTGAACTTTGATCACTCTGTTTAATATGGAACATAGAATCATATCTTCACGATAGGCGAATCACACCCGAAACGTCTTTAAATTAATTTTAACAATTTAAATATGAAATATAAAGTGTATCGCGGCTGAAAGTTTGAAGACCCGATATTAAATACTACAGTACATCCTCGCTAGCGGCGGGGTATTGACGACTCGTCGGTATGGGGTCCCCATCGATGCTAGCAGGATATTGTCGACTCGTCGGTACGGGGTACCCAACGATGCTAGCAAGGTATTGGCAACTCGTCGATACGAGATCCTTGTCGACGCTAGCGGGATATTCGCAACTCATCGATACGGGATCTCCATCGATGTTAGTGGGATATTCGTCACTCGTCGAAACTAGGTCCCCATCGACGACAGTGGGATATTCGTAAAATGTCAATATGGGGTCCCCATCGATGCTAGCGGAATATTCACGACTCGTCGATTTGGGGTCCCCATCAACGTCTACGGGATATTCGTGACATTTCGATGCGGGGTCCCCATCGACATGTCCACCCTTGGATGTCTTCGCATAATGTTTGTAAACACCGCACTTACTGCGATAGTTTTTGCATTTCCTTTTTTTTGCCGACTGATTTGTGACGTGACGTTGTTGGTCTTTGTCTCTTCCCGTAAATCACAGAGAGTAACACTTCCTTCCTCCAGACCATTTCGGGAACGACATGCGATGACAACATTGTTGCTGGTTATATCGTATCACGATATGCTTCCACCAAATACTACATTGTGAGGTACTACGAGATAAGGCTGTATACGCTTGTCCCGACTTTATTGGCTTTTACAAACGCATGTACACGTGGAAATTCATCTATATTAAAATTCATGCAATTGCACGACTTGGTAGAAATATTAACCAAGGCGGACACATTACCATCCGTTGGGACTTGATACGCATGTTCATTGAGCTGATTGACAACCAGTCCGTTGGATTTGGACCAGTAATCCCTGAACTTAGCTTCCCGAGCAATTGAGAGTTTTTGTTTCCTGACGCAGCTTGCTGATGTCTCTCATTCCACTACTGTGACATTTTTTCTTTTACTGCATTCAGTAGGGCAATAATGGGGTATTCTCTCTGGTCGCCTAATACTACGTTGATTGATTCGATAAGATTTATCATCGTGATGTTATACCTTCTCGTGGGTAGTGGCACCTGGCACATCTCGAATGACCAACATCCACTTCGAGGTACCTGTTGACCAAAGGATACTTGGATGTGATATCAGCCATGCAACTATTGAATTTTTCGATCCTGTACGTATTAACAACCTTCCAATACAATCCGATGATGTTTCCACACTTGAGTTTTTGCTTTAAATTCAGCCTGATGTACCATGCACATATGCCGTAATGGGCATTCTGGGAAACATGTCTCATCACTGCTGCAATGCTACCTGCCATGTCCGATATCGCCAAATCGTCAGTATCACCAGTGATGTCTTTCAATTTTGAGAGGAACCACGTCCATGAAAATCCATTCTTCAAATCAACAATTCCCAAATGAGTGGATAGCATTTGCTTTCAGTGCCTTGTGTTGTGGCAACTAACTTTACTCCCCTCTATTTACCTTTCAGAAATGTGGTGTCAATCCTAATCACCCTCCTCATGAAGGCGTAATCCCTTATCGATGCCCTGAATGCCAAAAACAATACTTAAATCTATTGTTTTTGTCGACATGTGTGTGAGCTACTGATATCGTGTGTAGTGTGTGATCAAATAAATACCCATAAGTGTACGAAGTACACCCCTGAAGTCGAATCTCTCAAGGACTCGGTGTAAGTTGACTTATACTACTATCCTGCAAATCACTAATTCAGAATAAAATAATTAAATGGGGGGGTTAGTTTGGAATTATAACGACTAAAAAGCAACTAAAGAGCTAACTAAAAAGAAACGACGAAAAGGACAATTGCTCTAGAGAAGAATTGATAAGAAAGGGAATACAAAGTTGTAGTTTCATTCAAATGTACATAATTAATGTCGGGTATCCTAAACATGTAAAGGTTATTAGTTCACCTCAAAGGCCATAGGGTTCCCTACTTCTAGGTGGTTATTTTCTAACTTAAGGCCTATCAACTAACGCTAGTTATCATGATAAATCGTGATTAAGATACAAGTATTGAACCTTTCTATCTAGACCTAAACCAGTGGTACCTAAACTAGAATGTCGTTTGCTTGAGCTATCTAAGGGTGACTCGGTGATCCTACTCCTCTAATTTCTAGAGCTCGGTGGTCCTACTCACACTAGAAAATTGAAGTCATTGATAAACAACAAATAAATCTTATTACTTCATGTAATTGGATACCCTAATTAATTAACGTACATGAGAACTACTCTACAACCTTATACAAAAGAATTAGCTACTCATTCTCATGAATAAAGACAAATTTAATTCCGATGTAAGCAAAGACACAGTGAATTCAATTATGCAAGGATTCAAGAAAAGTAGAGTAGAAAATTCAATCACCAAATCACAAAAGTCGGACATTCACAAAATCAATTTCTTGTTTCCCAATACCCAAAAAACGAAAAAAAAGAAGTGCAAAAAAAAAAAATTCTCCATTTGTTTTTTTTCTTTTTCTCCCTCTTCTCCCTTATCTTTTTTTCGTCTAGTTCTTTTCTTTCTGCCGCTGTGCGGCCGTGACCCGATTTTTCGGAATTGGGGTAGGTACGGTGAGAGGGTCACCGCATACTATGCAGTGACTCCCAATCCGACGTCGTTTACTCATAAGGGTAGGAATAGTTTATTTTCTTTTTCACATTATTTTATCATTTCATTTAATTACAAAATATTTTATTCATATAATAATTTCGAAAAATATAAAATTTAGCCATTCGGTTTATATGATAGGATTTTAGATTTTTACGGCGGTAAAGCCGCCGTAATATTAAATTTAAAAATTAATATTTAGCCCTAGGGTTTATGAATTTAGCCATAAGGTTTATGCATTCAGCCATTGGGTTTATAATATTTATATAGGGTTTTAAATTTTTACGGCAGTGAAGCCGCCGTAATATTAATTTTGTAAAATAGCATTTAGCACTTGGGTTTATACATTTAGCCCATGGATTTATGCATTTTGCCATTGGGTTTATGCATTTTGCCATTGGGTTTATATGGTTTAGCTCTTGAATTTATAGGTTTTTTTTGGTGTTTTATAGGTTTTTTTAATATTTTTTTATATATTTTAGTGTGTGTAGAGTGGTTATATATTATTTGTGATCTTATATATTCAAATACAAGCTGCAGCCGAGATGGGTGGAGACGCGGGTTCGAGTCCTGGGAAGAGCCAAACTAAAATGGGAAAAAAAATTTGAAAAAAAAATTCTACGCGGTCCCCGGGAAACCGCATAGTATGCGGTGAGGGGGCCCTGTACGCCCCCCGGACCCGTGTTCTGTTTGGCATTGGGTATGGTTGTCATGGTTCACAGTTCCCTAGATTTGTGTCCACGAGTCCGAGATCTCGGATGCTAGGAGGTTGGAGAGTGTGGAAACCAGTGCGTAGGGGAGGCAATCCGAGTGTCAGAGTGAACGGAGGAGAGGCGTGAAGCCACGAGCGGCGCAGAGAGTGGCCGATGAGTGGCAGATTGATCTGAGAGCTTGAGAGATGTCGCGAGCGGTGCAGAGAGGGGTCAGTGAGCGGCAGAGTGTCCGAGCGTACAGGTGAGATGCTGCGAGCAGCGTTGGGAGTGGCTGGCGAGCGGTAGAGTGCGTGTGAAAGGTGAGAGTAACCCGCGAGTAGCTGAGTTGAGCAGAGTGATGCTCATGTTCTGGTTTTTGAGTCGTGTGACTGCAGGAGTGTCGGATCAAGTCAGCGGCGGTGAGAGGTTGGCAAGGTTGGCATGATTGTCAATGAGTACATCACGAGAGGGACTGTGCATGGTTGAGTTACGGTTTGGTATGACCGTATGTTCACGGTAGATGAGAAGGGATTCGTGAGGGGTAAGAGACTTCAGTTTCAGTTGTTAAGGGCTGGAGGAGTTGTTCATCCGGAATGGGGCGAGAGTGAGGAAGATTCATTACCTTCTGGTTCGCTAATTCGAGATGAACGGCGAGGTGCATCAGGTGCCCTGGAAATTTGGGGGAAGTTGATGCCCGGTTCGAAGTCCCGCACAGTTCTTTGACCTTAGTTTATGTTTCTTTTCTCCTAACTGGCGCATTGTGAAAGGTTTAGCTTTGAAGTTTTATCGGGTAAAGGTGTGAATTATGTGGCATGTAATAAGTTGTATAGATTGCATTCAGATATTATTTGTTGATGATATGCGTAAATTGGGGATTTTGTCTTAAGGGCAACAGGAACTTCTTAAGGGTTATTATGGGTGAAACGTGCGATGATTATGTATTCATGCTATTACCTGCTCGTATGCTTTGTGATTACATAGTGATGCTCACGTGCACCCTCGATTATGATCACCTACTGAGCCTTGTTGTTCACGAACCTATCCATGTGTTTTTCTTGCAGAGCCAGAGTGGCGTTGATCTCGCTGACGCGTTTGGGTGATCTCTCGGGGTCTAGCTTGTAGTTTTAAACTCTTTAATAAGAACTTGGGCTTCGACCCGACGTTTGTCCTTTATGTTGTTATCGTGTTGTTAGTACCTTGTTTGGGCTTGGATCCTTACTCGCTTGACGTTTGGATTTATGCTTCGATGTGAAACTATTATTTGTGCTGAATGGTTTATTTAAGTGAAATGGGCTCAAGTATGACTTATGGCCCATACTGCCCTAACGTACCCAATCCAATTCTTACGAGATTTTGCGTTCTTTACAAAGCTTCATTTAGGGCTAGGCCAAGGCACTTAGATAGGCACTCACTGGGGGAGACACACACACTTCTTATTTTAAAAGAGTTAAGTCGGGTGTCGTACTCTTTTTTCTTCTCCGAATTTCTCTCTTACCCCACAGGTTTGTCGGATAAGGTTTTGAAGAGGCGGGACGATTTACCCTTTTCACCTAGTGAGGTTCAAAGGGTAGGAGATACCCATGTCAAATCTAAACATCTATGCTCTAGGGATATTCAAGGGTAGAACATTTTTTTTTATCTAGGTTTCCTTCACGCACTTAGGCACACCTAAGTTATGCCATCTCGGCTTTAACTTAGCTACATTGGAATATTTTAGGTACGTCGCATTTAGGTGTGTTGTCTCCTAGTTACGGCATATTAGGTACGTTGCATTCTAGGAGCGACAAATTTTAAATACTGCGTACTTTAAAATCTGCATGTTTTCAAAAAGATAGAGAGACCAAAATATTGTACCACCACTTTACCTATTAATGAAAGTAAGTTTTTCGGAAAAAAAACACTTAGCATTTCTACAGAACAAAAATGCTTGGTGTACACAAATAATTTTTTGTTTTGAATATGCAACAATTTTTTGTTTTGAATATGAAGCAAAGGAGTGCAGAGATTATACTTGATGGCCAGGACAGCTATACCCGCAAGACAAAATATGGCAAGAATCGCAAGAAAGGTTACACATCAGCAGAGCACGTGGCTCCCCATTCAATCTTTATAAACTTTTTTGTTGGAATTAATAGATGTGGAAAATCCTCTTCCGGCAGTGAGCAGGTGTCAGCGGCGTAATCTGACCGAAACACAGATGCTCTCAGTGCGCTTCGTTTCGAGTCAGTCTGTACCACATCCGGCAGACACAAGCAGCGACGTCGATCGATCGTTCGTCCAATCTTTTGAGTATCTCAATTTGCACATCCTTGTTGTCGTTAATGCAAAACCTAACCTGCTCCATGTTCACAATTACGTGTTGTGCGGAAAGGAGAAAATGGAGGAGCAAAGAGCATTTAGAAGTCAAATTCTACGACCTTTTAGTTTATATCCCGGAAGGATACAACTTGGATTCTTGAGCCTTGACAAAATTACACCCACATTTCTTGCTTCATTTGGTCTTATGGTATATAGTATCATTAGGGTGTGTGTGCAAGTTCTTGTGTTTATGTAGAAGTAGCTTTTCAGAAGGTATTCTGAAAAAGGAACTTTTATTAAAAAACTGAAAAGTGTTTACAAAATGTCTTAAATTTAATATTTTAAATATTTATAAAAAAGCCACCGCCAAAAGCAACCTTAGAGATGCTTCTGACTTTTATGCTTTTTTTTACTTCTCTACCGCAAAAGTCAAAAGTCAAACAGGAAAAGCTTAATTCGCAAACATTGTAAACTGACTTTTCAACAGCCTAAAATCAAAAGCTACTTTTTAGAAGAGGTTGAAAGCACGCACTTATTAGTGCTTGACGGCCGGTTTGAGAGTGGATTGAAATTGGGCTTATTATATAGAGAAATGCGAGACAGACAAACTGGAAACCGAAATAGAGGGAAAAGACAAAAATATCCCTGACATGGCTGTGTTGCTATGCCAAGTGATGAGGGCATTTTTGTCAGTTCATTCTATTTCGGTTTAAAAATTCGATTTGGCGGTAATACGTGTAGCATTGCTCTATTATATACTAGTGAATTGCCCGTGGCTGAAGCCACGGGCGTGCGATATACGAATGCTGTACTCCCAATAGGTAGAAGCGTGGCAGATCATAGAAACTGGAAATGGATGAGTAAGAAAAAACGCAAGTAAGTCTTAGATAGTGTCGGCAAGCAATTTTCAAAGGCTCATTCAATGCCACATGTGGAAGTTGGCAAAGTTGAAGAAAAGGTGGAAGTTG
>JAOYMZ010088305.1:0-10975 GCA_025802335.1 Pinguicula primuliflora
CTCAACATATGGAATGCCTTGGAACATTCAGCAAGGGAAGAGTGGCTAGAGAGCTTGCTAGCTGATTAATTCAAAATATGATAAACTTGTTATGTTCGATGAACTTATTTACTTTTATCTTGATTAATTTTTATGGTCATTCAGTGAAGAACTGATTTGTTATGGAGTGAAATATTGGATTTCAGTTTATGCTCCTGATATAGTTTGTTTTTTTTCATTGTTGCTATTGTGTTTCATTGTTGCTGAGTTAGGAATGTAGTCTCATGCTCCTGCTATCATTGTGATTCAAAGCTGTTCATTGTGTAGTCCATAGAACAAGTCTGATATGTTCTTGGATCATAAGCGACTGAAATATGTTGCCATGGCCAAATATTGAGGTGCTGTCCAGGATGGTTGATCAGCTTCAAGGCAATGTAATCTGATGCTCCTGCTAATTGTTTTATGTTGCGAGCAATGGTAGTCTGATGCTGCTATCATAGTGATTAGAAAAATATAAGTAATTTTATTTTGAGGATAAAATGGTCATTTCAGTGTTTAATCTCACATAACCAATCTTAATACACTTCAAACCAAACGACATATTACAAATCAATTAGTATCTCTATACAACATTATCAATGTAACCAAACAGGTTGTTTGATATCAAATCAAACACAATCAATATCAAACATTATCAACCATCCCCAAACCAAACACACCCTATGAGAGTAAATTGTCAGTTTTTAAACCACACGGAGGTAAAGTGACTTTACTCCAAACCACAGAGGGGTAAATTGCATTTTACTCATTTTGCATCAATATTTTGATATCGTGGTCTTTAGCAAAAATGATTTTAATCCAATTCCTCGGAAGTATTGCACCCATTGTGATAGATACTAGCATAAGCAGAACACTTGATTTCGAAATTGAAGGAGATACACACTCAGAGAAATATACGTTTAGAGCTCAGTCCTCATCCGTTTAAGTTGATATGGACCTCAGTCACAACATAAAAGAGCAACAAATCTCCAAGGCAACATAGTTATGGAAAATGGGCAAAGCTCCTGGAGCCTCGGCAGAAGTAAATGATGAACAGACGATGAGCATCTGGAAAATATGGATCAGACAGCGGTTGAGCAGTATGTCAACCACGTGCGATCCGAATCTACAAACGGTATCTCTAGATGAGGATTAGTGGCAGACGCTTGGCGTGCCGGGGGGTGCAACTGCACCCCCAAATTTTTTTTCTTGGACATGCACTCCCCTACACCTCCTATTTAGACCTCCAGATATCCTCAGGATCTGCATCCTATGTGACAACTCCCTAGGATGACAACTCTCCACGCAAGAAGATTTCACATGCATGTTGATGCCGCGGAGTGCCTTACTTCTTCCAGAGTAGCTTACGGAGGAGTTGTACGTGACAATAGTAGAGTGTGGATCAGGGTCTTCTCTATAGCACTTGGATCATGCTCAGTCATCACAACAGAACTTTGGGCGAAGGTGTATTGGATGGAGCTCTGTTAGCAAAGGAGTTAATTATGGGGAAGATATTAATATATCTTTCCAAATGTATCTCTGAGATTAGAGCATATCATAATCCCAGGAGTTAAGGAAAACGCATTGCGTGAAGAATGGAAGAAAACGCGTATGGAAATTAGAGCAAAGAAATCTCTATATATTGTACATGAAACTATTATAAAGATACAAGAAAAAGTGAGGAAAAATAAAGTGGAAGAGCTCTTCCCGTGAAGTAGGAATTTCTTCCAAACCATGTAAATGTATGTGCATTGAAATCCTTTATGGTATCGGAGTTGGGTTAGAAATTCCCATTTTTCGTCATATACCGGGGGTAAGGGACAACGACAAAATCTACTGCATTAATAGAAGCTGCCAGAATTCTGAATGAATCCTTGAAGACACTTATAGCACAGAAAGACGAACAATTGGTCGCAACCGAGGGACCGTCAGGACAATCTGAAAGAGGATACAAATCTGATGGTGTGCTCAATATCCAATTGGATAACCAGAACTTTATGATGTGGAAACGATGCATTGAGATGGCGATCGGCGACCGAGGGAGGATCAATCCATCACGGGGGAACCCCCGCCACCGAATGAAGGCGAACCAGGGTATCAGTCCTGGTGGGAAAAAGGCCTGCAAGTCAATGAGTGGATTATCAAGAACATCGATAGAAGTATTAGACGATAGTACATGAACTTCCCCACAGCAAGAGAATTATGGAAAGGACTGGCAAAAATATACTTGTCCGGAGAGGACAACTTACAGGTATATGCTCTTACCACACGGGCTGATAATTTGAAGCAGGGTGATATGCTAATTGTGGAGTATTACAGTCAGAGTAGGAATCTATGGATGGAAGTAGACAGGAGCTGCCGGAATCCGATGACAGATCCAGAGGATATTCTGCGTTTCAACGCCACAAGACGAGCATCGCTTATTCAAATTTGTATCAGGCCTAAATGAAGTATTCGGTGACATTATTTGAGATATCCTACGAGAAAGAAAATATTGGATATGGATGAAGCATATGGCATCATCCGGCAAGAAGCTACACGGCAGCACATCCTTGGGCCAGGGCAGAAATTTGAGTTACGTGTAACTCCCGAATCCAAACTCGGGTTAGGGCTGACCCTTCAACAAATATGTACTAGATCTAGGTCTGGTGGAAATGGACCAGCCCTTGACCCGAACAATGAACACTCGACCTGGAGTGTTGGCGGCATTAATTATGGATTCGACGGAGCTCCTCCAAACACACAGCCCTCAACCCTCTGGCACCCACTAGCCTCCTTCTCACATGGTGGAGCACCAACTGACCGGTCAGATATACCCAAATCTGGGGTCACCTCATCATTCCGGCGTGAGAAAAGATTTTGTGATAGTTGCGGCATCCAAGGACACATCCAGCATGATTGCTACCGAGCTGTCGGAGGAAGATGAGGCTACGGACGGCAGTCTCTTGGCAACTGGCTGAGACAGGCAACTATCGCCATGGGCGAAGGACTGGACGGTGAGAATGAGACAGATGCCATCATTGCAGTCGGAGTCGGCCGAGGATGGCCAGACAACGATCACCAGAGACGGGATCTCACACAGTATTGCAACCCCGAGAAACATCCAATTTATGGATCTGAAGAGGTGAGCTCAAAACGTGGAGAAGTGGTGATGCAACATGGAGAGGGTTCGCGAACACATGTACCAGGTATGAAATTGAATTTATTCGAAAATAGGCCGAGAAAATCTGGTGTACTGGATATTGCAGGTTCGTGAAAAATTAAAATTGGGCTAGGCCGAAGTAAATCAGAACAACATAAAGATGATTTGGGCCGGAACAATTCAACTGGACAAAACATGCCTAAATGCATGAGCCAGAATAATTCAGCAAGATGTGGGGGTTCACTGCATGGACCAAAATTTTTCCCGGATGGCTGCTTTGGTGAAACTGAAGATGAAATATCTTGTGCTTTACTTAGCGCAAGTCAAAAGTCGAATAATTGGATTTTTGATTGCGGGACTACTGATACTATTACATACGATGCTTCTGACATTAAAAATATGCAGGTCTCCAAGAAGAAATTGATTCAAACAACAAACGGAGAGTTACTGCCCGTTGCAACTAGTGGAACAATTGAGATAACACCTACCCTTAAGTTATCCAATTGTCTTCACACACCTGCATTATCTCATAAATTACTCTCTATCAGCCAAGTTACAAACGAGTTAAACTGCATTATTCTGATGTATCCGTCCTTCTGTGTTTTGCAAGATATCCAGACAAGGGAAATCATTGGGTATGGTACTGAGAGAGACGAGTTGTACTATGTTGATGAAGTAACTTATGGGAACTCTCTGCAGTGACTTCAGATCAGAAGGGATGGTTATGGCATAAACGCTTAGGTCACCCCTCTGATGGTTATCTTAAGCATTTATTTCCTAATTTAAAATGTTTTCCGATTAAGTGTGAGTCATGTGCATGGGCTAAAACTCATCGTGTGTCTTTTTTGAGTAGTATATCTCGTTCTGAAGTTCAATTTGAACTTATTCACGCTGATGTTTGGGGACCTGCCCCTGTTATGTAAGGAAATGAATATCGATATTTTCTGTTATTTGTGGATGATTGCACGCGTATATGTTGGATTTATTTCTTGAAACAGAAGTCCGACGTGTAAGGAATTTTTTTTATTATTTTATCGGATGATTCTAAACCAATTTGGAGCTCGCATGAAAATCTTTCGTACAGATAATGGAGGCGAAATTGTTAATAATACATTATCCAATTTTTTTCTCTAAACGAGGTCTGATTCATCAAACAACCTGTCCATATACACTAGAACAGACGAGGTCGCAGAAAGAAAAAATCGAGCCTTATTGGAAATTACCCGTGCACTCATGCTTGATTCCGGGATGCCTGCAAATTTTTGGCTTGAGGCTGTCGCCGCTGCTAAGTATCTAGTGAACCAACTCCCTACCAAGGAACTACAGTTGAAGACTCCGCTACAGGTCCTCTCATCCTATACCCGGGTTCCGTCCTACCTCACCATTCCTCCTCAGGTGTTCGGCTGCTCAGTCTTTTTTCATATACCAAAGATTCATCGAACCAAACTTGAAGCTTGTGCCTTGAAGTATGTATTTGTTGGCTACGGGATTAGTAAAAAGGGATACCAGTGTTACGATCCTGTCTCAAAACAAGTGTTCACTACCCTCCATTGTGACTTTGTCGAGTCAGAATTTTTCTATAGATCAATCCAGTCTTGTTCGTAGGGGGAGAATTGGGGAGTTAACTCACTAGATTGAATTGACCTTCCTCCTATGCAGGTACTGATGACGGATATGCTTGTACAGCCCTCGTCTCCGTCTCCTCGACACATGCCATCTGGTCCTCCCTTGCAGGATATTGAGGTACGTACTCATGAGATAGTTGATTTGTCATCTTTAACTGACATTCCTGTGAAGCATCCTAATATCCAATGGTCGGATCTAATACTCAAATCTTACCCCAGCGAAGCACAAGGGGTATTGCAGCCCGAAGATATTCACCGAATCACTTTCTTGGAGAGAAGAGGTATCCAATGGTCGGTTTGTAAAGAGGGAGAGAATCCGCATCTGCAAAGGCTTTTGTGACAACACTATATAATGAGATAATCCCAAGGACTACAGATGAGGCTCTGGCTCTACCTGAATGGAAGGGAGCAATGAAAACTGATATGGAAGCATTAAGCCAGAACCAAACCTGGACAAGAAGGAAACTACCACCTGAAGTACGACCAGTGGGATGCAAGTGGGTATTCACTATTAAGAGGAAAGCTGATGGTTCCATTGAAAGACACAAGGCGAGACTTGTAGCTAAGGGTTAGATACAGACTCTTGGGGTTGATTATTCTGAGACATTCTCACCGATGACAATGATTGACACTATTCGAGTTCTTTTTTCAATCGCTGTCGACCAGGATTGGCCTCTGCACCCGTTTGACCTAAAGAATGCATTTCTACATGGAGATTTAGAAGAGGAGGTGTATATGGAGCCACTACTGGGGTTTTCTCATGATTTTCGAGCAGGAGAGGTGTGCAAGCTGAATAAAGCTTTGTATGATCTGAAGCAATCTCCACGTGCATGGTTTGGAAGGTTAACTGTCATTATGGGCAAGTTTGGATATACACAAAGCAACTCAGATCATACCTTAATCATCAAGGGACAAGGGGAGAAAGTGATATGCTTACTTATCTATGTTGATGATATGATCATAACAGGGAATGATTCTGTGGAGATGGATGACTTGAAGAAGAAGATGTTTGAGGAATTCAAGATGAAGTAGCTAGGACGACTAAAATACTTTCTTGGGATTGAGGTGATGCGGTCGAAAATTGGGATACATATTTTCCAAAGGAAATACATACTTGATCTTTTTTACAGAAATAGGACTACTAGACAGCAGACCAGTTGACACACCCATGACACCTAATCATGGTCTGAGGATAGTTGATGGGTCAGAGAGTGCAGATCGGGAACGATATCGACATCTAGTAGGGAAATTGATCTACCTCACGCATATCCGGCCAGACATCGCTTATGTTGTTGAAGTAGTGAGCCAGTTTACGCAAAATCCACAAAAGGAACACATGGAGGCTACCTTGAGGATTGTGAGGTATCTGAAGGGTACACCAGAGACTAGGGTGTTATTTTGAAGAAATTGACATTTAAAGATGAAAGCTTACATAGATGCAGACTGGGCCGGAAACCCAATAGACAGGAGGTCTACCTCAGGGTACTTTACTCTTGTGGGAGCAAATCTGGTGACATGGAAAAGTAAGAAGCAAAAAGTTTTAGCACTATCGAGCGCAGATGGCAGAGTTTAGATGAATCTCACGAGGGGTTATTGGAGTATTGTGGATCAGAAAATTGTTGGCTGAATTAGGATTTCCACCCGAGGAACTATGCCCGCTAAATTGTGACAGTCGAGCAGCGATACAGATATCTGAAAATTCAGTTCAGCATGATAGGACGAAACACGTGGAGATTGACCGACACTTCATCAAGAAGAAGCTGGATGACAAATTTATATCTCTTCCATTTGTAAGATCAAAAGACCAGTTGACAGATATCCTGACCAAAGCAGTCGCAGGACGAGCATTCCATGATTCGCTGTGCAAGTTTGGCATTGGATACCCCATTGCTCAACTTTAGGGGGAGTGTTAGCAAAAGAGTTCATCATGGGAAAGATATTAATATATCTTTCCCCATATATCTCATGGGATTAGAGCATATCATAATCCTGAGAATTAAGGAAAATGCGTGAAGAGTGGAATAAAACGTGAATGGAAATTAGGGCAAAGAAATCTCTGTATATTGTACATGAAACTATTGTAAAGATACAAGAAAAAGTGAGGAAAAATAAAGTGGAAGAGCTCTTCCCGTGAAGTAGGAATTTCTCCTGAATCACGTAAATGTGTGTGCATTGAAATCCTTTAAGCTCCTCACTTCGTTAGATTTGCGTGACGTTATTGTACTTATAGACAATTTTCTCAAAGTTAAGCTGATTACTGGTCGATCGGCCGACTGCTTGAACATTGCCCTGTTGGACCATATTCAGCGGTTCCGTGAAGCAAATAAGGCAGTTGTTCCTCGATAGTTCAATAAGGAAGCGGGTGCTATGGCCAAAATTGGTGTCTCTAACTTAGCACATACTATGCAGGTGTTTCCTGAGGCACCTGGTTTCTTAGTGGATATTACGCAGAACTCATATCACCGGAGTAACATGCATGGTAACTCGCGTTCAGTAACAGAGCAAAGTTACATGCCAACTCACACGAAACCCACCTCATTGCACTCAGGGGATGATAGGGCTGATCTCTCTGTCCTGCACGCAATGAGGTGAATGGGATAGGAGGATCCGGGTTTGGTCTACGACAACTTGCCCCTACGCCTGCGCAGACTGCATGGAATCTTAATGGTGACTCATTTTTTACCCCCTTTAGAAGAAGTCCGACTCGATCTATTCCTTTTCCGCTTTTTCTGTCGTTTTACCTTCTTTGACTTTAGCTTTCTTTGTACGAAAAAAAAGTGACAGTAGTCAAGTCCTATCAAAAGCATTGGGCATGCCTAATCTAGAGAAATTTTTGGACTGAGAGTAGACCACTAGCAGACCACTAGCAGATCCTCCTTGGATTCAGGGGCATGTGCCCCCCTTCAAAATACAAAAAAAATGTTTTAAAGATAATGAATTATTTTTTAAAATTTCTTATAATACTTTGTCTTTCTTCTTTGTTACTTTTTTATGATAGTGATTTGGTACTTTTTTCTATTCTTATTTGCTTAGAAGTTTGTCTTTCTTCTTTGTTACTTTTGTATAGTATTATACTATCAAAAAATTTGTATGCCGAACATGATGCATAAAAAAATATCTGCCATTTTTGGTCATCGAACTTAAAATATAATATCTATCATGGAATTCGCGTTTGGTTATGATTCTTAAACTGATGACAGATTTCAGTTATGACAGATTCACCACTAAAAAATAAATCCTCAAATTATGGTTCAAAAAATTAATGAAATCCAAAACTATTCGATCACTTTCAAGTGTCGATATTTTTGGATCGATTTAGAGTCTTCTCCATACAAGAATTCTAATATCGGTATTATATTATAATTTCAACGACTGTAAGTGGCCAATAATTTCAACGAATGTAAATGGCTAAAATATTCAACTTATCAAATTTGGTACATAATAAAGTTCTGATATGTGAAACATTTTTGTTACTTTTGTATGCACATAAGAACATAAATATATAACATTGTTATTTTATAATTTATTATTATTATGATTTATATTGTTTTAATATTGTACTTAACATATTTTTCTAAAAGTTACATATATAAAATTGTATGGTGTCCCACTTAAAATATTCCTAAATTGGTGCACGTATACACCCCTGGATACTCAAGAGTAGCCACTCTCATTCACCTCCTTAAAAAATCAAGGGAGGTGGTGTGTCAATTAGATGAACTCGTTATTAGGAGGTCTCAAGTTCGAGTCTCAGTAAGAGCACTTGCTCAGACATAATCCATAAGAGACTTTGAGCTGAGTCATAGATTAGTCGAGAGTGTAAAAATTCTCGAATACTGAGAATAATCACAATACAAACCAAACCAAACGAAACATACCCAGTAAGTCCCGCCCTTAGGCAGGGTCTAGGGAGGGTAAAATGTACGCAATCATACCCCCACCCCTCAACAGGATGAGAAGATTGTTTTTGTGGACTAAGAATAATCACAATATTTCTCCTATTTATGTACAAAAAAACCTACTAAAAACAGCAACCAAGTACATTTACATTAAAAAAAATTATCAAAACAATTGAGTTATTATCATTTTATCATTATAGTTATCAGTTTTAGAATAAAAGTAGGTTGTTTCATGTAACCATGTTTGACCTTCGAAGTGGAAAAATTCATGGCACGGAAGGAGACGACGGAGGAGACACTCAACGGGTATTATACGGCGGAAGCAAAAGGAAATGGGAAGGTGGTCGTGTATCATGACCAGGCCGAGACCTCGAGGAAGGAGGGGAACCAAGCGGAGTAGTCTACGGTTACGTGCAAGAAGTTGCCGGCCAGTAGCCAGAAACCCAAACTCACAATGCTCTTTTCGCAAATTTTCTGCAGGGCTATGATCCTAAACAACTGGGGAGGATCTTCTCTGAATATGGTCTGGTCAAGGATGTCTATATTTCGAAGTGATTGGGCCGGAGCGGCCAAAGTTTTGGCTTTGTCTGATTTGGACTGGTTCGTAATGCAGAAGCTCTGGCTGCACAGATCAATGGCCGACCTTTTTTTGGATGTAGGCTGGAGGTTAATGTGGCGAGATATAATCGCATCTAGGAGAAACCAAAGGCTCCGCCACCTGCCAAGCAAGCTCCGCCTCCCGCACCTGCCCCAACTGTTCCGGCCACATCTCGTGTGCAGAAGCAATGACGACCGATGAAGAGAACAAAACCTCGGATTGATACTGCAATTAAGCAAGCAACAGGAGATCCCCCGTTGGCTATAAGGGACGAACAATCTGTAGGACATAAATACAAATCGGAATCACATGACGCTGACTCGTTAAAGGACACTATTGTTGCTGAATTAAAAGGGCCGGAGATCAAACTTTTTTGGGAGGAGCTAAAGACATATGAGCTGCAAAACGCGATCGTGCGTGAACTACCGGGACGGAAAGAGCTTATTAGTGGCCTAAATCTAGAGGAGCAGGACAAGTTGATAGATCTGGCCCGTAAAAATTTGCACACTATCATGCATGCTGAAAGTGAAAAAATGGGTGCATAACGCAGATTTGCAGGACAGAATTGTCTGGTTGCGTATTCAGGGGCTCCCCTTGCATTCCTGGAACCAGAGATGCTGGGCTTGGATAGCTACAAAGGTTGGAGAATTGCAGGAAATTGATATCCAAACAGAGCAACGCCGAATATTGACTCACGGTCGGATCAAAGTCATGACACATTTTAAACGAGACTTAAGTGGAGTGCTGGAAGTGGTTCTTGATGAGGTTCCTCATGAACTTGAGGTGTTTGAAGAACAGGTCGTCCCAATGTTGTATCTGTAGGAATGCCCGACGGCCGAAGATGGAGAAGGGACACCGGAAAAGTCAGTTTCAAATAATTTTGGAAATAATTCTGCAGCTATGGCAACTCCAACATTTCCGCCAAGAAATCACAACTGCTCAGCAACTACTTGCATTCAGGATCTGGGAAAATTACTGATGGTGTGGTGTGTGCGAATGAAGCTATAGACATGGCACAAAAAACTGGTCGTAGACTGGTAATGGTGAAGATAGACTTTCAAAAGGCATTTGATACGATTGACTGGGATTTCTTACTAGATATAATGTCTAAGATGGGATTCTCTGATCAGTTTCTCTCCTGGATTAAAGAATGTATCTCTAGTCCCTCTGTTGCTGTCCTAGTTAACGGCAGTCCTTCCAGGGAGTTTAAGCCTGAGAGAGGACTCAGACAGGGTGATCCATTGTCTCCATTTCTATTTCTAATTGCTGCTGAGGCCCTGGAATGGATTCTACATACTGCTTATAGTGTGAACAGCTATAAAGGATTCTCTATGGGAGAAATCACCTTGCGACAGTTACAATATGCGGACGATACGCTAATTTTCAGTGATGGCACTATGGATGATATAAAAGGAGTAAAGAGAGCCCTAACTTGCTTAGAGCTGGTCAGCGGACTTAAGGTCAATTATCAAAAAACAAGAATACACGGGGTAAATGTTCCAGTTCAGGAGCTGGCTGTTTTTGCAAGAGAACTGAGATGCAACACAGGTACAGTACCGTTTCAATATCTTGGCCTACCAGTTGGAGAAGATACTACGAAATGTAGGATGTGGAAGCCAACTCTAGATAAAATGGAAAGGAGGCTCTCGAGCTGGGATCTGCACTACCTATCGTTCGGTGGCAGAATGATCCT
>JAOYMZ010088316.1:0-10975 GCA_025802335.1 Pinguicula primuliflora
ACCCCACAAAAAAAAAGAAGTTATGATAGCTCTGTTGCCAGTAGATGTCCAATAGATGTGTTTTTTTGTAAGTGGCATGATCAAATGTGCACAAAAAATATCCAATCATCCTACAAAGAAAAATGCTTGCGTCTCTAGTTTTAAACAATCCATGTTGCTTCCAAAGCAACCCTTATGTTGAGAAACAACGTTTCACAAAAAGAAGCTGAAGGTCATTAGAATAGGTTTATTCTTTAGGAAAGTTATAGTTTTACTTGGTTTATTCTACTTTGAGTGGCATCTCCTCCCAAAGTTTCTTCATAGACTTCTAAGTGGCATCTCCTAAGGAGGTTTCATCTTAATATTCAAGTCAACTGAACAATGGAGTTCCCTTTTCAGCTTTTATTTTGGATAGGTTCCTAAAGTTTCAAGTGCCTTGTATTGAGAACTTGATCTTCATACCTGAAGGGTAACGTAAAACTTCAGTCCCTCATTGATGTTCTCCTTGATTTCTTGAAATCTAGCTATTGCAGCTTCAATATGTTTATAGGTCTTTTCACGAGATGCTGAAAGTAGATCAGAAAGAAATTTCAGCACGAAATATTCATAACTACATGCTGAAAGCATTAATACCATCGTAAAATATCAAGTAACAAGTCTCACAAAGGCACATTTTGTATTAGTTCAGAAATCAACAAACAATTTTTATTTGATACATTCAATTATTGCTCTTCAATGACGGGCAAATGATTCTACTAAAAATGAACTGACAGCATCATCATCCCAAACGTGTTTGGAAGGGAAATAGTTAATCAGGATCAATATACAAACTCCAACAAAACCTTTGCACCAATAATCACTACAAAGTATAACTCCCCCTGCAATCAAAGACTTCATATTTTCCTTTTCAACAGAAGTCAATAAGAAAATCCTAAAAGAAACGGGCAAGACTAGGGTTGAAGTAACTGCATGAAGATAAATCAGAAAAAAGCAATGAGTATATATATAGCTTCATTGCAGAGGAAACCCAAATGCATGACAGGTATCTAAACTACTGTTAGTACCCGTACACTTGAAAAGTTGACACTCACGGTTACTGCACTCAATTTTTTTTATATTCCGGGCAACAAAAATTTTTAAATATGTATTTACTTGAGTGGACAGGTCAATATTTTTTGTAATCATGCTGCTAAATATCAAGCATACTACGCTGTCTCAAAGTATTACGAACTGTCATACCTTTATAATCTTCAAGGTTAAATATAGCAGAAAAGTCATCATTCTGGGCCTGAACAAGAAATACATTATAGGTTTAAATGCATAATCTCTTCAATGCAGAAGATTACTGCTAATAACATATATGTATGCCAAAGACATGCAGCAACCAAAATCAGCATTCAGATGATATCAGATGGTTTATAGAATATGAAAGATTGTACAAAATAAATATAGCTGTAACTCTCTATTCCGAAGATAACTAGTAAAAGTGTGAAGAAGGGGACTATTGTTCCAGGATTTTTTTCATGCTCTATGTCTAAAGCCAAAAAAGAAAAGAAAAGGGGAAAACAAAGGAAAATCCCCAACCATTTTACTGCTTAAGTACTATATTGTTACGAACCCGGATCTTGTCGAGTAGAAATGGTAGGATACAATTTAACTCAGTTTGGGAGAATAAACCTAGTGAACTCTAAGGGAGGACACTACCTATGACTCTAAGGGAGTACGAAACTTCATTCAAAAACTTGATAGATGGGTCTTACAAATGACCTCTTTATATAGAGGTGGATACAACTCCAAAAATAAGAATTAAAGACAACTCTTCCTCTTCAATGGTCTTGAGTCTTGCACCAACTCCTTGAGCCTTGTGTGGATTAATACCTTGATGCATCATTAATATTTTGATCACCCATTCATGAGATCCTAACATATATTTTATTACCGAAAAATGACAACCAAGGAAACATGGCAGAAAGACAATCCACTTTATGATGGTTGAAATTCAGGAAAGCATTACAGAACAATCCCTACTGTTTACACCATATTGCAACTTAGCTTAAATTGTTGTGAAATTCCTTCTTTTAAGCTTATTGGAATATTGTTACAGCTTCTCACAGACAGCTTCAGCAAGTTCTTTTAATTGTTAAGAATCTCATTAGAAAGGGCAAAGAAACTTGATACATGTTGACAAGAACACTGTTAGTTATGTATCTGTATGAGCAGCCAGCCCAGCAGTAGCAATCAAAATCTATGACCTATTATTACCTGGTAAAAAAAAGTGATTGCACGCGCACAAAACTTATGCATTTGCAAAAAATGAAGGGCAAGAAAAAGGTAGGCAACAAAAACCCTGAAATAGTATTCCCAGTTCCAGTTCTCTTTTATAGTTGATGCAGAAATGCTATTTAACGTTAAAACGAAAGGAATATATTTCAGAATATGCAATATTATCTATAACCACCAAAATAGTTGCGACCTGATTCGTATTTAAAACAGAAACTGAACCTTCAATCAGAAATTGTACTCAGAAATCAAGGACCCTATGGCTATCACAGGATGATGCTAATACCTCCTATTTCCACCGCAGAATGACCAAAAACAAAAAATCAACAAAGATACAAGGGGTATGGGATAATGAAGTCTGGAAGGAGGATGTTGAACAAGTGAAAGAGTGCTTCAAGGAACATTTCAGATTAAGGTTTTCAGAGCCTATGCAGTGCAGACCTAAACTTGATGGGATACAGTCACAGACAACAACACTCACTGAAGAAGAAGCACAGTTATCTCTAGTAGAACAGTTCACTAAAGAGGAAGTCTTATTTGCAATAAAGCAGTGTGGCAGCTCCAAGAGCCTGGGCAGGATGGTCTGAATTTCAGATTCATCAAGCATTTTCTATCTGAGACGAAGAATGATTTTTGTGAAATGATGAAGGAGTTCCACAGCAACAATGTCATAGTTTGGGGAGGTAACGCTTCCCACATCACGCTATTGGCAAAAAATTCAACTCCGATGAAGATAGAGGACTAAAGACCTACAACTCTTATAGGCTGCACATACAAGGTAATATCTAAGGTCCTTTCTATCAGACAAAGCAAGACACCTGATCAGGTGATCTCCCAAGAACAGTCTTCATTCATTGGCAAGCGACAGATTATGGCAAGCGTCATCATAGCTAATGAGGCAGTGCCGCAGTGCACGATTTGAAAAGAAGGGGATGTGAAGCCTTGATCCTTAAATTAGACTTTGAGAAAGCGTTTGATACGGTAAATTGTCTGTTCTTGGACAGCATGGCCGAAAAACTGGGATTGCCAAGACAGTTTAGAACATATATCAGAGCATGTGTTGAGTATGCCTCAACCTTAGTACTGCTTAATGGAAGCCCTTCAAGGAAATTTCGTCCGGAAAGGGGTCCCAGGCAGGGCGATCCACTGTCACCTTTCTTATTCCTGATAGTGGCAGAAGGATTGAGCTGCTTAATCAAAGAAAAAAGCAGCATCAATCGCTGAACATGGAGTCTGGGAAGCAGGAATCTGGTCTTGGTAGTGGGATTGGAAAAGAAATCTGGATGACTTAGAGCTGATCGAATTGACAGAACTTGAAACTTGTTTGTCCACTATTATTCTGCAGGAACATACTCAAGACTCCTGGTGCTGCAAACTGAGCACAACAGGTGAATACACTGTCAAGGATGCCCACGAGGAGATAGTCAGAGAGCTTCCCCCTCATTTGGACAAGGAAACCACCAAAAGACTGGCAGCAGTTTGGAACAAGTACACCCCAGCCAAGGTATTGATCTTCTTGTGGAGAAAGGAGTAGGATAGGCTGCCAACTAAGCTGAACTTGCAAAAAAGAAGCATCGTGCGCCAAGAAGAATCTATTCTATGCGGCCTCTGTCAAACTGTACCTGAAGATGGAACACATTTTTCATAGGTGTTCTGCTGCTATAGAGATATATATGGATGAGATATGGACATAGGTTTACAAGTGGCTTGGGATTCAACATTTATCACAAGATGGACATATGCTGCAGGATTTTTTAGAAAGGAAACCAGAAAGGATACACGGCATAATGTGGAAGACTATCTGGGATGCGGTTACATTGTACATTTGGAGGCTCAGAAACAAGCAAAATTTTATAACACTCGGAAGGGGCATGCAGAGTTGTATGCACATCCAACTTATCGTTTGGGGTTGGATATGTTCGAAAGCCAAGCATCCTCCATGTACATATTCATTTTCACAGTGGATGATCCAACCTGCCGCAATCATGCTTGGTTGTATTTAAATTTTGCCACGCATACGATGAGGGTTAGGCCCACATTTTTGTAATTAAACCTTTTCACTTTTTACATTAATGAAAATTTGCTAACCAAAATAAAAGAGAAGAGCCATCTACTTAAAGGAGTTGCAGACCTGAATAGTCATTAACAATCGTTCTTGAGCTTCTAGATTCTTAGCAATTTCTCCACAAATTTGGTCATACTTTGATATCTCCTTCCTAAAAAGATCCTCATACGATCCAGTAGAGGTCATCAACTTCGGCAATATATCATCCTGAACCACATCATAAGCACAATAAGCTATGAACAAAGTTTGAAGATGATCCGGATAATAGACTTACAAGCAAAGCAATTGATCTGATCCAATAAAGCTGAGAAACAAGAGATAACTTATTCGCTAAAGAAAAAGTAGAATATAGAGATATTGCATCTGCATTTATGATAATTGATAACATAGATGTCAAGGCCTAACACAACTCATTTTCTCAGAAAAGCGATGTTAGTAAAGTAATTTCCATTGTTTGAATTGGCTACCCTCTACCACCCTTCATTATCATGTACAACTATAGATATTTATTTACAAAAAGGAATACATAAGTATCCTAATCATCATTATGTGATTGAAGTCATTCCAAGATCGAAATTTAATTTCTTAAAGTGAACAAGATGTCCGTACAGTAATTTGAAATGAGCCGTGGAAATTAGTTCCTAATGAGTCAATTATCATAAATATGATCTTAGCGCATTAATGTCCAAAATACTTTAGCTACCTCCAGTTGTCACATCAATTATGACAATTCATGATAAGAATTAGTAGTTCAGAGATCAAATTCCATTTCAGTAAAAGTTCCCACTGAAAATTTAGCACGTTATATGGAGAAAGAGATAAATAATATGGTGAAATATCCTTAGTCGACAAGAATATCTTGTCCCTCTCTCTAAACTTACATTCCTTTTCATCTCTTTCAGCATGTCTTCCAGGCCTGCTCTCTGAGTACCAAGAGACTCCAATTGCCTCTGCACGTGTCCAAGAAGAACAAGTTTGTAAGGGAGGTGTTCCAAAATGTTAGTTCACACATATAAAAATTTATTTAAACAATCCCCTCCTGCATACGTAAACAATAAATCAAACTTTTCATAGAGAATATTTAACTATTGCATCCATTATAATCATTTATCAACAAATACCCAAAGGTGAGGAATTTCTCAGTAGAAATGCACTTAACTCTCCATATGGCTATCAGAGCTTACATAATACCAGACTAGGGATGATTATTTTGAATTCAACGCAGCAAGAACAGAGTGTACAAAATTGGGAGAAAAGTATCAATTAAATCGCAATAGCCAATGCCATATTTACATATAAAAGTTTCTTGAGAATGCAGGCAGCCAGGCGGAAAGGAGAGTAAAAATAAGTTCAGGCAAATTTATCCTTCTTTTATGACCCAAGATTCAAACCAAAATTAATAGATGGACCAAAACAGAGAATAAAATAGACATCAATTCTTGAGCATTTCCATACCGAAGGGGAATCTTCATGAATCAACATAGAGAATGAAGTTACCCATGCAACGTTCCTTATAACCAATAGCCGATTCTTTCTCATTCATGTTAAATAATATAACTATGAGATGAAATATGATATTATCCTCGTGGGAAAATGTCCTTAACTCTAAACACTCAGATGAATTATTATCTTATATATTTGCAAGGGCAGCATGGCAAGAAAAGCAAATGGAAAATCCAAAATTAGTTTGAATATACAGATCAAACATCAACGTCAAAATAGAGGATGGATGAGACATAGTTACCAAACTCTGTTTCAGGGCTCCGACAACAGCATCTTCATTTTCATCCAGAGACATCATTGGCCTCGCAAGAGTAGGCAAGGCAGATTCAATCTAACACAAAAACAAATATATAAAGATAAGAGATGATTTTTCCTTTCGAAGATGCAGATACAACGATGCATCTGAATCTGAAGAGGCTCATATCTGGAAGCACGAGACAGAAAGTTATCATCATATATAATTGAGGAAGATAATTTCATCCAATACAGAGCATTCATTTTTCCTTATGTTGTATAGTGAAAAAGCATATATTTGTGGGTGGTGAAAAACAGAGAGCACCGTATATTTCCTTATAAGATAAATATTTTATACAATTAAGAAAATAAGAACTCAAGTTCACTTAACGGTATTCAAGAAGAAGACAAGCATACACAATCCAAATATCATGCATATATGAGATGCACAGTTACAAAAGTAACCAGATCAATGTTTACTCATAGTAACATCATACAGCACTAAGTCAGCCAGACATACAACCTGGAACAGTTATATAGAAAGTTAAATCTTCAGGACATCGCGTTTCCACAAAGTTATATCTTAACAATATTGATGCCAGAAAATAAGGACAGTTTTGATGTACCAAGCCCAAAAAGTTAGGCATTAAAACCAAATCTGCTTTGCATGTAAATTATGATTCTAATGTCAAATAAATCAAGTGATGTTAAAATACTTACCGGACGGCGGTCAAGGATCGACATGAGTGTTGAATTTTCTCTTACAGACCTCTCAATTCGAGCGTCACTTTCAGAAGCTTGCTTCAAATTTGCTGCAAATCTATTTAGCCTGTCGTGCAAATTCTTTGTTAAGGTAGTGGATTGTGGTCGAGTCCATTTGGTTCCGAATTGGGTTCTAAATTGTGAGTCCTCATTTGCCTCTTTCTGCAACTGCTCCTCTATCTGTACCAACATCTCATGATTTACCCTCCTTAAGTCATTCAGCTGCTGAAGCTCACCTTCTAAACCTGAGGGCCCCCCACATATCTGTACAGCCTCTACATCTTCTTTTAAGATCGTGGGGAGAGTGAAATTCCCTTCCATGGAAAGAATTGAATCAGGCAAGTCCATTTCTTTCAGTCTAACTCGAGCAAGCTCACTTCCCTGCTGTAACTTTTCAGCTTGGGTCCTTATAATCTCATCAACCATTTCAGTGTACTTAGAAAGGGCTTTTGCACTGCTATCAGGAACAAGACTTGCAAACATCTTTTCCCTGCTTGCATCCAAAACCTCATTCATTGGCATGGGTTTGACCATGGAAAAACCTGGAAGTGGTGTTAAAGAACTGGCAGAAGGTACCCTCATTAGGTACACCCTGTCATTCTCTTTCATGGCTCTCTCTAGGTTAACATTCATCATGGCTTCTAATTTAGTTATTGAATCAAGGAGCTGCTGAGGTGCACCTCTTGGAGATGACTTTTTCGCATCTGACAATGCACCCATACCACTTTTCAAACGAGCAGTTTCCTCACCAAGCTCTTCTTTAACATGCAATTCTAGACTATACCGATAACAAGCCTCTGCATAAAACAAAGCTACCTTTAATTGAGCATGAGCGATCCATCCCTTCTCAAAATGCTGGTTTAGAGGGGCAACATTTAGTGCTGCCAAAGTTTCCTCGTAGAATATCCCAACCTGACATCAAGACATTACAATGATTTCAAAACGAAAACGAGAAGTAAATGACTCTAAATTATACAATTAACTATATCCTTTCCACCATATGACAACTGAGAACCAGTGGAGGTGCATCACCTACTTCAGTCATCTTTTCTTAGAAATAGAACAGGAAGCTGTCACACGATTTTCTATAAATTAGGGGCGTTAATATAGTATGGCACCAGAAAAAGGAAAGGTGGGATAAAAGAAACACCTGTCTCGAGAGCTTTGAACAGACACTATGGCTGCTCCCCTTGGCTATGGAATTCTCATATACACATTCTTGTGCTTGAGCTAACATTAACCTCTCCAACATCCCAACACATTCCACAGAAATATCAATTGTGACTGAGGATCCGACAGATGCTTTCATTGACACATTATCTCTCAAATATGCAAAGGTTCCAGCTGCCGCTATATAAGAATGTGCAGCCTGTCTCCTTCCCTCCACGGTAGAGCGATCATAACCTAGTCCTATTTGACTGTGCACAGCTCCCAAGTTAAACAATACTGCTGCTTTTTCTAGACAGGTTAAGAAAAGAGTAAATGAATCATTTCAAATGAGTAAGATAAAAGTTATATGAATAAATAAATAATCGATCAGTTGTTTAAATGAATAAATTGTAGCATAACTCTCCAAGAAATGACGCATAGGCACATTGTGGGATCATGATCCTCAATACTCTTACCATAATGCAGATAACACGAACTCCTTAGTTAATCAACAAAAGATACGAAACTACCTAAATTTATGTTCTGTTGAGTAGCCTTTTGCTTAGTCTTGAAGGCGTCAAACCAGGTGAACGATACCGTATTTATATGTTCCTTGTCCGGCGAAATCGGAAACCTGGACTCCACCGCACAGAGGGCTTTATAGTAATTCTGCAAGAGGTCACGTCTAGCCGATAGCGAATCCGCGACGCCACCTCGCTCGATGTTGGAACGGAGCTGCTTCAAAGTCTCTAGATCGTCCTCTAAATTCTGAGCCTGCCGCTCAGAGTAATTGACCACGACGAAATTGCGTAGTGGCCGGTAGAGGTCGAGAGAATTGGTCTTCTTCTCCATGATCGCCAGCATGACATTGGGGCTGGCAGTGGAGGATTGCGACGCCATGATGTCAGTTTAGCGCGGCAGTGGCTGATCGAAGAAGCACCGTAATAACGAAGATAGGAATGAAAAGGTAACACAATTTCAGTCAAAACCTGCAGGCTGCAATCTCTATGAATAGTTCGTTGGGCTTTGCTAAATGACTTGCAACTTGGGATTTTATGTAGCAGGGAATGAATGGAAGGGACGCGACCGAGTTGAGGCGTTAAGTGCAATAATATACACTTCAAGGACCATATTGATATTAACGAATAATAATGGCAGTCGCAGTTTTGCAATTGCAAAAAAATATAATTTGTTTTTAGACGGTTGAAAAATCAGTTTGGAGTGTTTGTAAATTTTGCTTTTGCTTTTATCGCTTGACTTTTGGCTTTTGCGGTGGAGAAGTTAAAAAGGACTAAAAGTCAGAAGCATTTCTGGGATTGCTTTTAGAGTGCTTTCACGATAACATTTTTTTAAATATTTAAAATATTAAATTTAAGACATCTTAACACTCTCAGGCTCCGTTTAGTAGCAGTGATTATGGGATATAGGAGGATGAGATTTAGTGGGATGGGAAAATATATTCTGCGTTTAGTACGCAGAATTATGTAGGATTTTAGGGGTTTATGATATGGTGAGATTTTGAAATCTCATGTTTAGTAATGACAATAAATTGATGGAAGAATTTTAAATTATGTAAATTTACTATTTTAACCTTAATACAATAATAAATTTTATTTTATCCTTAAATAAAATAATAAATTTATGAAATTATTTTAAAATTTAAATATAATTATAATTTTAACTTTACGAATTTTAAGATTTTATATATTTTTAAAAAAAAAATAATTTTGAATTGTTGTTATTTTCAAAAAAATATATTTTTTCGAAATAATTATTTTTGAATAATATTTAATTCAAATTATTTTTATTTTCAAAAAACAATATTTTGAAAACAATATTTTATTTTTTTCGAAAAGAAAAATATTTCGAAAAAAAATATTTTCGAAATATTTTTATTTTCGAAAAAATATTTTTGAATTATTTTTTTGGAAAAAATATTTTCGAATTATTTTTAGGAACTATTTTTATTAATTTTTTGGATAGTTTTATAAATGAAGGACAAATTAAAAATTTAACCAAAAAAACTCAATTATCCTCCTAAATCCCATGGGTTTAGAAGGGAAAGTTAATCCACCTAAATCCACCCTTTTCCCGGGTCAACCCATTTGACCCAAGAAACTCTTTCCCAAGTCATCCCACCTACTAAACATAGGATATAGTGGGATAATTTTTCAAAATCTCACTATATCTTGTCTACTAAACGGGGCCTTAAGGTTCATTTACTTTAATTCCGCCCAAAGAATTATCTTTACATTAACTTAAGATATAAACCCACAATTTACACCAATTCCGGAATTGGACTGGAATGAGATTGAACCTCCCCAAAAATAATTCAATGTTTACTATCAGTCCAAAATATTGGCCCAATTTGTTAGCTGGTATGGCAAAGAGGATGTACGTCAAATATCTTAAATATTGGGATGACTTAGAGTCAGCTGAATCATCCTTGAAGTTGAACAGGTAATGTAATTGTTTTTACATCGAACTAATCTTGCATGAAGTAATTTTAGTTATACATTATAACATTAATAATGCATGTTTATGTGATCTGCGAATAGGTTTTTCTTTATAGCAACTATTCTTGACCCGCAGTGCAAAATTCAATGGTTCGGATTTTGGTTGAAAAAGATCCTGAATGAAGATGAATGTGTGAAGGCCATTCAATTAGCAAAGACTACGGTACAGGAGTTGTTTGATGAGTACAACACTCTGTACTATAAACCTTCAACCATCATGGTGAACGATTTACAAGTTAATGAAAAGGATCCAGATGCTGATGAGTGAGAGAAACCGATACGAAGCAACCAATATACAAAACAAACTGAATTGGATCGATACCTTGATCAAGGCCCAGAGCCATATACATGTTCTATTCTGGATTGGTGGAGAGCTAATGAATATAAGTATCCGGTAATTACAAGAATGACCCGGGATATTCTAGCGATTCCTATTTCCACAGTGCCCTCAGAATCAGTGTTTAGCACAGGAGGTCGAGTTCTAACA
>JAOYMZ010088327.1:0-10975 GCA_025802335.1 Pinguicula primuliflora
GCAACAACGTAAAGGTATATTCGTTGTACTCGTTACTATTAGATTCGTTCTACGTCAATTCATTATTGACCTACAGGCATGTTATACATGGATTATGAGCAGACAAATACACTTACTTCGAGAACCGGTGGAAAATTTCGCGCAGCACATGAACCTCATAATGTCTCAAAATGGATGCGGAATTGTGAAAGACACTATGGATAACGATTATCCAGAACATCTGATTCGCCAAAAATCAAAAGCAATCTCATGAAAAAACAATGGACAAAGATGAAATCCTAGCAATTGTATAGAGACATACACGCAAATCATGTAAAACATGAAATCTTATGCAAGGCTACACGATCATATGTTGGTTTAGAGAAGCACCAACATGTCATTGATGATACTGACTGTGAGGCTCAAATTATTAAACTAGGGTTCTTTTTGAAAATTGGGGTTTAATACTTAAAATGCAAATACTGTAAATAATTTTGTGTAATATTTTAATCTTGATTTGCTAAAAAAAGTATAATCCTGCTAATTTGCTCAATGGAGGTGGAACCAACCTACTTTCGCACAAATAAAATTATAAAAATATGCCCACAATGGAGAACAATTTTTCTCTGCGATCGGGTCCACCCAATGATTGTGGACGGCGTGTCCGTGAAATGATGGATCTCCGATCATGTGAGTCGCAGTTTGGATAGAATTGAGACAAGACACGTAAGCACGACCAATTCGGGCCTATCCATACTAAACTGGAAACATATTTTCCCAAAGTTTGGATGATGATGTTTGGTCCGGAAAGAACTTGGTGGGTAGACAAGGAAAAATATTACTATCCCCATTCGTTCTGCCTTATAATTATGACCATAATATGTTGATCAGACGAGCATGATCATAACTGATTTAAATATTAATGACCATATCATCAATATTCTAACGTTTAAGATTATAAATCAACACATATAATACATATTATACTGGATCGGAATTTATTTTTAGAAAGTACATTTTTAAACGGGTGTATAACTTTTTTTTATAGTTGTATATTAAATTCTGTTCGAGAAGTAGGTTGTCTAGACTGCTTTAGCGCAGCCTAGGCGCTAGGATGTCGCTTTCCGCCTTGCCCGAATTATCACTTTGGCCGCTTAAAAACCCACTTAGAAGGGCACCTAGGCCGCGTAGGCACTGATATAGCACTTTCTTGTACACTGATATTAACACTACTCATTGGATTCTCAATGATGACCACACTGAACCTTGATGAAAGTTTTTTTCGACGATTAAAATTAAAGTTCGTTATAAATTTTGGAATTTTTGTATTTAGATAATTTTGGATCTTGTCAAGATTTTGGCAATAAAAAAACATTGTGTTTGGATTAAAGGTTTGGTACTTTAAACTTATATTTATAGAAGTTTAGATGTTTTAGAGCGGCAAAATCGTTGAAATCAAAATTTATGGCAGATTAAGGATTTGTTTCGATACGAAAAATTTCAAATTTGATAACATATTTTAATCTAGGCAAACAAAAGTCACTGAAAACAACTTTCCATACCACTTTGGTATACATAGTGGTGTACCAAACCAAACCAAACATACCTGGGAGGGTAGGGTGTACGTAATCATACCCTCAACCCACATCCGGATGGAGAGATTGTTTCCGTGGAGACCCCAGCTTGAAAAAAATATAATAAAATAAATAAATAAATAAATAAATAAAATAAAATAAAATAAAATAAATAATAATAATACAAATAATACAATGGAGAAACAAGTATAAATGAAATACCTACTTCACCCAACAATGCACTACGTACAGATCGAAATATTTTATGAAAATAAGGAAAGCACATTATTTGATGGATCAATGGATGATTTTTTTGTGTGGGTATATTATTTTTATCATGGAGGTGGTGGTTCCAATCCCCCACACTTATTTTAGGATTAAGAAGTGGCAATGGTTGTGTATTTTTGACATACATTGAATTCCAATCATATTTTGTCGCTAGCATTTAAATTGTAACAATTAATAAAATATTAATATATCAATTATTATGTGGTTAAGAACTTACCCAAAAAAGATTATGTGGTTAAGAGGTGAATTAGTTGAACTTAGTTTTCCTCTACACTCAACAAGTTTATTGCATATTGTGTGTTAATATGGCAGCAACAACAATATCTTTTTTTTTTTTTTTAAGAAGGTTAATTTTATTTCATCAGAAAGAAAGATACATGTTTTGATCCATACCTGTCATACATGTGACATTTTTCTTTTCAAGTCCGTGGCAGGGTGAATCGAAATGAAAGGTAACTACGTTCCATCACCCCTATACAGTTTTCTGCTACAATCTATAGACGAGCGAAAGAAAAGAGATTACCTGCAAAACAGTTTTTAATTCGAAGAATTCAAATACTTACCTCATACCAAGAAGGAAGCAGCATCAGACTGTGCAGATTTTTATCCTACTCACTGCTTTCTTGAGCTGGATCCAAGTTTTCATGATTGCTGATTTTCGAGACTTCAAACTGGATCCGAGATGTCTTCTATTTTGATGGTCGGATATGAACTTGTTCCAACTTCCAGTCTTTTGCACCTTTTTTGGTATTTCTCCATTTGGGCTTTGACCTCCTGTTCCCAATATTGTTCAGCTCCTCCCCATCATTTGGCCACCAACATAGAATCAACATACAACATCAGTAGTTTTTGGATACTTGAGAATGTAATACAGAGGAGAGCAATATGAAAGATTGTTTATCAATTTTACCTATGCCGGAGATGATGTTTAAATTTAACATCATCTCCGTGTAGTTATTGACTGCAATGTGACTTCTCTCGGGAATCTGGCTCGCAGCCGAAGCTACTTTTTAATCATTTTTTGATCCGCAGCTGGTTCCCGTCCCCCAGCATCCTCACCATAGTTTTAGTAGCTCCAGCAACGAGTACCTATAGCTCAGATTTTTGCTTACTCATATTGCAGATTTCAGCATATCTTTGTCTAGGTTCTTCTTCAGCTCAAGCTGATATGCACAGCGAACCAGCGATGGTAACAAATACTCCACATAGAAATTATCGTCCCCGTTTTCCTGTCCCCATTTGGCCAGCGTTCGAACCATGCTGAACGAGTGCAGCCGGCTAGTGATGAAATGAAAATGAAACTCTGGATTCGCTCGAATCAACTATCGAATTCTTGCATAGGTATAGAATGACCTCCAGGGGCATCCTTGTCCATCTGTTCGCGTCAGGAAATCGAGACTTTGATTTATATCCACCTGTACATTCCAGAGTCCGCGGTTGATACACATATTGAGCCCAGCATATTGAGCCCAGCATATATGGCCCTAAGACGAACATCTTCCGTATCAGTGGATTGGTAGGAGAATCCTGCTATGAATACATTCTTCTCATCCCTGATAACACAACCAACACCAAAAACTTGTGCATCTGAGATTCTACAACATGATGTTTGGATACTAACCCCACTGACGGTCGCAGAACTGATAAATTCAGGGGATCCCTTCGACGCCAAGCCACTTTGGGAGTGGGAAGATGTAATGCTGCCAAAAGTGACTGATCCCCTTGTGTGATACTGCTTGTCAGAACCCAGTGCAGTAACATATCTCTTAACCGTGCTATTGCCATTGTAATTACTTGATTTTTGTTCATAGCCTGATCTTTGTGTATGGCATAACACCGTATAACCTATATTGACCAACAAATACTTATTGGAATTAGTTGTGTCACCTGTTTATAGAGTTTGGATCCTGTCTTTGAATACCATTTCCCTAGGCGCTCAGCAAGCTGATGAGAAGAGGCTGTAATTCCACATATTTGCTCAAAATAGTTCCAGACCTCCTGCACAATTTCGCCAACAGAAAACAGATGGTCAATTGTTTCCTCCCTCGGTTTGAGGCAGCAACAATTACACTTTGACACCAGTTGAATTCCTACCCTTTTTAATTCTGTTATCCACTGGGACTGCATCCATAGATATTTTCCATAGCAGAAGGCTCATTTTCACCGGGATGTGCGGATGCCAAATTTTTTGAAACCAGATTTCCTTTGGAGCTCTATGCCTAATTTGGTCCCATGCTGATCTAAAGCTGAAGCTCCCACTTTTAGATGGTTCCCAAATACATTTATCCTCACTCAGAAAATGCACAACCCCTCTGATGTCTTCCTGCACATCGCTGGGAAGATTCAGCCCCTCTATATCCCATTGATGCTCCGTCCTAAGCTCTCCCAAACTGGAGATTGGCGATGTACTCGAAACGTGGTGACCAATGGGTCCACTTGCAGTCCACCTGTCCCACCAGAAATCTATCCTGGACCCATCTCCAGCCATCCAATATGTATGAGCAAGCATAACCTGTCGAACAGCAAGCAGCCGTTTCCAGGTATGCGAATGATATTTTTTAACCGGGGCCACACATGGACTAGAACTAGGGTAGTATGTCTGCAAGGACATCACTTGGTATACCGACAGACTAGATAAGACATGCCGAATGAGTACCAGCCTCCCTCCTGGAGAAAGAGTTTTCAGCGCCCAGTTATCCAATCTCTGCTTTATTTTAAGTTGGACAGAGTCAAAAAGACTGGTTACTTTCCTCCCTGTATATAGGGGCACTCCAAGATAGATCTGCAGAAGATTTGAGTGGGAGAGCCCAGTCTAAAGAGATATATCACTAATGCGCTCATCAGCTACTGATCTGTCCACAAAGAATGAACTTTTCTGTCGATTGATTTTCTGACCCGACTCTTTCTCATACTGTCCAACCAAATCAAACACATCTTGCAGCCCCTGTCTGGTCCCTTTTGTGAATATCTTCAAATCATCCGCGAAAGCGAGGTGTGAAATAGGAGTACATCCTCTGGGAAGTTTATACGCACATTTGGGATTGCTCTGGACCAGCTTATTTAAACCCCGACTTAGGGCCTCAGACGATAATATAAAGTGCAGGAGACAATGGATCCCCTTGCCTCACCCCTCTTGTTGATTTGAAGTAACCAAAACTTTGTCCCTTATATAGTATTGAGAACCAATTATTAGAGAGTATTCTCCATACCATGTCTATAAATGATTCCGCGAATCCAAAGGCTCTCAAAGTTTTGGTTAAAAATAGCCAAAACACCCGATCAAAAGCCTTCTCCATATCTAACTTCATTGCCACATTGACACCCCTAGTTTTTTGTCCAACAATTGAAGCATTTCCTGAGCCAGAATGGTGTTGTCAGAGATCAATCGCCCCTTTACAAAACCACTTTGCTGAGGGGAGATTAATAAAGGTAGGTGAACCGCAAGTCTAAAGGCCATAATCTTGGTAAAAATTTTGCCAAAAAAATTGCATAGACTAATGGGGCGCAACTCAGATATTTTACTTGGGTTTGAGACTTTCGGTACTAAGCATATCAATGTAGAAGTAACTATTTTAGGTAGCTCATTGCCAGCATAAAACTATCTAACTACCTCAGTCAAATCCGCTGCGATTATGTCCCAACAATGTTGAAAGAAAGCCCCAGAAAATCCATCCGGACTGGGGGCACTGTCTTTATTGAGCTGGAAACCGCAGAACGAATCTCTGCAGATTCTGGCCAGGCAGTTAGGCTGCAGTTCATCTCATATGTGACAGTTTTTGGGATCAACTCCACCAGTGTAGCAACGGCTGAATCTACCTCAGATGAAAGCTGATGGGTGAAATGCTTAACTATTAACTCAGGAATCTCAGATTCTGAATATTTAGTACCTACCCCATTCATCAAAGATAGGCCGACACCCTTTAATCTCTGAATTCGCACTGTCTTATGAAAGAAGGCTGTATTGCAATCCCCTTCCTTTAGCCATTTGATGCGGGACTTCTCCTTCCAATATATCTCTTCGGCCAGTAAGTGATTTATGTGGATTGCTTTAGCCTTAGAAAGGTTCATCCTATCTTGGTCAGCCCCACTGTTATCATACTTCAGTTCAAGTTACTTCATTTCTTCCTTTGACTTTCTAATGTTCTCAAATATATCCCCATAAATCTCTTTATTCCACACTCGAAGTGCTTGTCTTAGTATTTTTAGCTTCTCAGCAAATCTCCGAATATGATTGGTACATTGGATGGGAGAGTCCCATACTTCAATCACTTTAGCAAGAAAGTCCATATGACTAGTCCAGAAGGAATGAAATTGAAATCTAGATGGAAAAGGTTTCCCGATAGATAAAACATCAGTCAAAATGGGGGCATGATCCGAGAATCCACGATGAAGATGTTGCACTTGCACAGGCACTGAGTTAATTACCCAGTGTTCAGATAGCAAAATCCGGTCCAGTCTCTTCAACACACAATGTTTCCCCACTCGATTATTGCTCCAAGTAAATGGGCCGCCTAGATAGCCAGCATCAGTAAGATTACATTCCTGAATAGCCTCAATAAAGTCTGCTGAAGAGGCCAACTTTATTGGTTTACCTCCTTGCTTTTCCTCCGATGAGATTACCACATTAAAATCTCCTTCAATAAGAAGTGGCTCAGTTATTTGACTGCAGGCAGTTTGCATATCTTTCCACTACTCAACTCGCTCTATACGAGTGCATTTGGCATAAACTCCCCTAATGTAGAAATAAGCCGAGGAGTTAGTAGATAGAACTTTCATAATCATCAGCTGGGTCGCATCAATAAAGACTGAGCATTGCATCGATTGGACCCACATGATCCATATTGTATTAGCTTTGTTGGCTACCCCTTCGTGAAAATTTAGTTTCTGAACCATATAGGGAAGCTTGATGCTCCGAATTTTAGGTTCCAGCGGACCACAACGTTCAGTTTATGAGATTTTACCAGATTTATCAGCCTTCGTTGAGAGGGTTTATTTCTAATCCCTCATATATTCCAGAACAGTCCTTTCGTCATTTGGATAGGTAGAACTAGCTTTGGACCTAAGATGATATCTTGCAGTTTTTGCTGGAGATTGTTTTTTCCGAGCTTTACTCTTCTTTGGTTTCTTGTTGAGGCTAAGGAAAACCTCCTCCCCCACCAAAACTCCCCGTGCAGCAGTGGATACAAGGACAGCTTCATCATCTGAATGCAAATCTGCATCTTCAAAGGACTCCCCACCACTCCAGAACTTCCTTGGATTCTGACATTCATCCATATCTGAGGTAAAACAGGATTCTGGTGCACTACTAAGACTTGTCTTGCTCTATTTATCCCCAAACATTGGTTTCTGGGCAGGGGGGTTGTCAAACCCCCCTGCCGAGGCAGACTGTCAGTTTTTAGTATTACTCCTTTCTGGGCCCTTAACATTAGGGATAGGAGATCCCCTTTTGTACGGTTCAGAAATCAGATCATTCTTCTCGAAGTATTCCGGGGCAGCATATCGAGAGGGAGTAGTTAAACAACATAATGCAGGAGGATTAGCATAAGAAATACAATCAACAGCCATATCCACTACTATGGGGTCAAAAACAACAGCATGATCATAATTTGAGCCAGTACCAGTTTTAAGAATAACAACAGGTTCAACATTTGCAATAAGATGATTATCCAATATCAGACTAGCACTAGAAATATCTAAAACAGGAACTATCGACTTATCCAGAATATTCATATCTTCCGAACCCAATCCAATCACATTAGCATCACTAATAGCCTCAGGCTCACCAATACGAACGATAGTAGAGATATCATGACTATTAAGGGTTGCACCCTCAGAGTTAGTGAACGTACCTGACAATTCCATTTCTGCTGCCACACTTTGCTCAGCAGTCTCAGCTGATAGATTAAGAGCCTGGACTATCTGCTGTGTCAGATGCTCCAGCGATGCAACACCCACAGTTTGAACTTGACCAGTGGAGAGTATCATTCCAGTGTCTACACTTTGACTAGTGCTAGCAAAATCACCGGTACACATTGGACGATACTGAAGCTTTTATTTTCCTTTACCCTTTCCACCGGGTAACAAATCCACATTAGGACGAATTGGTTTCATTGGTGTTGTGGCATCCTTCATGCTGATTGTGGGATTAGATGAATCAGCCAGAACCTTGCATTTCGCAATTGGATGACCCTTCCGCATACAATGACCACAGTAATTCGGGATGTAGTCATAGTTAATTGGTTGCCAAAATGCCATGGATCCCATTTCCACCCAGACCCGAGAAGGGGGGGGGGTCCTGAGCAAATCAATTTCCACACACAATCGAGCTTCACTCGGCCTGGTGAGCTTCAATGTAGCTTGATCCAGCATCACAGGATTACCAATCGACCGAGCTATATCAAAAATTGATTCCCGTTCATATAATAGTAGTGGGAGCTTAGACAACGATATCCAAACTAGCGCAATTGATGGCTCCTCATCACTGGTAAAATACGGAGTCCAGATGAACACACGCATTGAGAATCCACCAATATTCCAAATCTCGCGGAGCAAGACGCAATTTCTGTCCTCCATACAATGAAATCGCAGTAAGATGTATTTGTAATCCATAACGCCAACTGAGGATTCGGATTTTAATCCCAGGTTTGAGATAAGCTTTCTCAGTTCGTGAATTGGGGGTCGACCTCGAGAGAACTTACCAATTAACGACATCACAGATGGGGCACCGAATCTCTCCACATCGTCTTCGATAAAAGTGATCGCTGGTTCCCCATCTTTACGCCATATATCACGCTTTGCAGTCCGCGCTTCCAGATCAGCAAAGGATTAAGAAGTCGCCGTTGCATAGGTCATTTTTGGAGCATCCAGGCCTTCACCGGAAGGGTTTCCCTCCGACGAGGCCTCTGCCGCAACCACAAGGGACATGAATCGAAATGTGACCGATCAGAATCTACAGTACCGATAGATCCCGGCCTTTCCGACCAAATCGAATGGTGATGAACGGAGCAACAACAATATCTCATAACCAAAGAAATATGTGAATGGAGATAGATACTTCATCAATGAAAAATTGGAAGAAAAAAATGAAAAATGTGAAGGCAAAATCATCCATCTAGTCTACGTCAAAGTCTTCAATTTGTGCGATCAGTTGACCAGAGCAGCACGAAGCAAAGAGTTGGAGAAAAATCTGTCTCCCATTTGCTGCAGGAGGCCTCGGCTGCAGGAGGCTACAAGATATAATGAAGGCCCTAAGTATGAAATTATGGTAGAACATGAGATCTCACCAATCCCTTTGGACTAAATTCATGATGCAAAAGTATTGTCCAGATCACGATCCGGTAAATGCAGTGTCAAAACCAAACTCTAACTCACACTGTTGGAGAAGGATGCTGAAGATAAAACCTATCATGTTGGACAATACCCTCTGGCTTCTTGGCCAGGGTCTCTGTAACTTCAAAGGCGACAAATGGAATGAGATAGCGGATTTTAAGGAGGCTATCTCGCCACAATTCTCACACTTACAGGTTAAAGATTTCTGGATAAATAATGGCTGGAATGAACGGATGCTTCAGGCTGCAGTTCCTGCATAAATGATCCCCACAATCGTCCAGATTCCTTTTGACAGGAATAAGGCTGATGAAATGATTTGGCAACCACAAGTACAAGGAAAATTCTCCACCAAATCGGCCTGGCATACAATCGAACACTGATTCTCAGAGCTGAGGGACTTCAAATAGTTCTGGCATGACAGAATCCCTCTCAAGGCTAGTATCTTCATGTGGCGAATTTTCCACAAATGTGTTCTTACTGACTCTGTTGTACAACAAAAAGGCACTCAGATGGCATCACAATGCTCCAGCTGCTTGCTCTGGAAAAGAACTGAAACACAAGACCATCTTATGTCCGAGGGTGAACTAGCAAACCAAGTCTGGAGCTACTTTGAAAGTATTCTGCATATTCAGCCTAATCCCACAACTCTTGCCCACCGATTGAATTCTTGGCTCATAGGCAAAACAGAAAAAGCAATAGCCTTCCTGAGAAGATTACTCCCTATAGTAATATGCTGGGAAATCTGAAAGGCACGGTGTGCAGCTCGTTATGATGATGTTAAAATCTGCCCAGCATTATTCATTTTGCTCAGTACTCATCTCATTAAGGAGATAATGCAAGAATCTCGTTTTATACTCCCTAAAGTCATTACTAACAGGCAGATCCTTAAAAGCCTGGGGATCTGACTGAAATCAAGACCGCAGCACCTGCTTCATCCTTTGAAATGGAGTCCTCCAGATAACCCTATGATTAAACTCAATGTGGATGGCTGCTCCTCCTTACAAAACTCCGGTGTTGGTGGAATTTTCAGGTCATACTCCGGAGAGGCATTGCTAGCCTATCATGCAAAGATCCCACATTGCTCCCCGCTTGCTGCAGAAGTAAAAGCACTCCGGACAGGCCTCTCCATAACTCTGCAGAGAGGTTACGCACAGCTGGAAATCAACACAGACTCCCTCACCTTAGTGTAGGGTATTCAGCAGCAGGACAAATTCCTGTGGAAGCTTCGTCAATCCATCAGAAGACTCATACTACTCATGGAGCCCCTCTCATCATATCAAATACTTCACTGCTACATGGAACTAAATCAAGTGGCAGATGCTTTAGCCAAGCAAGGAGCACAAAATTCAGACCATGAAGTACGCATACTGCAGCAGATCCCAAAAGATATCAAAAGGATGGTGGATCGAGATCAAAGCCAAATCTATACCAGAAGACTTCGGAGCATCACAGCCAACTTATGAATCATAAAGTCTTATTGTTTCCGTTTCCGTTGTATTGTTTTCTTTTTTTTGTTTTATTGGGCAATCATGTACGCATATGACATTTGGTGGAGGGGGACGACTGTCCAATAAAATTTCCTTTTACAAAAAAAAGTGAATATTTTGATGGGGCAGGTTCCGGTGACATGATTTTATACATGCATGCCGCTAGGATTGTCCGTTGACAGAATTGGGCACATTGTTAGAAAGTTTATACATTGTAGATGAAAAGCTCCATGTTTAGTTACGGTTCCGGCAACTTCGTCGCCGGAATTTTCTAAAACCCTATTTAGGACTACTTAACCCAAGGGGATTTATAACCCT
>JAOYMZ010088338.1:0-10974 GCA_025802335.1 Pinguicula primuliflora
AGTTTCAAACGTCTATATCTAAAAACAAGGGACAGGGATGTGCATGAGTGAAATGGGGTATTGGGATGAAGGAATCTAGATATGGGATTGGAAATGGAAAAGAGTCTTAGATGAGCGAGAGAGGGAAGATCTGATTTCACTAACAATTTTACTATCTTCTCTTAATTTACAGGTAAATCTGCAGAACAAATGGCTACAAAAACAATATAGCAAAAATTCAAAACAAATATGTTATGCAGTTTGCATAGTAAAGATGTGTTACATTAATATCCTACAACAAGCACCTGCAAAAATGGACGAATCAACTGCAAACATTCTACAGATGTGTTGGATAAAATCAATTCCAGCAAAGACATCCATATTTCTATTGAAACAACTTCAAAAGAGACTTCCAACCATCAAGAATTTGAAAGCAAGGAAAATAATACAAGCAGATTCGGTTACTACATGCTTATTATGCAACACACAGGTGGAAGAAACCGAAATGCACATTTTCGGAGAATGTAAAGCATCAAACGAAGTGTGGAAGAAGTTAATGGCATGACTGGGACTACCTACTCCAGTTTACAATCACACAAGACAGAACCAGCATCAACAACAGATTGTCAATCTACAAGACTCCCCCATCAGGACCATCATCTGCATGTCCTGGAAGGAAACTGGGTCACAAACAATGGACAGAATTTAGGTATCAATGAAAATGATGTAACCTTACCAGCTGTTGGGCAATAGGACATGCAATGGAATACACCAAGTACTCAGGCACTCTACGTCCTTCAAGTGGCAACTGAAACTGCATTACAAATTCAAGAGACATCACTTACGGTGAACGGATTAATAGAAACACAAAATGACATCACCAACTTTCAACAGACAAGGGTACCGTCTGAACAACCAGAATGGATTCATCATCAAGAACATGCACCTGCTGATATGCCTTCTACAGGGCCTTCTGGTCAGTTGCAGCAGACAATCATAATGGAAAACTCAGAATCGGCACCGATTACAATGGAAGATAGTCCTAATAACCACATGCGGCAATAGGGAGTACCTTTTTTCACAAGCTTCGTAGAGCGGACCACTCACATTTCAATGAAATAACAATGGATGGGAAAAAACTAGATTCAAGCAAATTGACGGAGGAAATTATGAAGATTCTGTGACAGTGGAGAATGAGTGGAATGTGGGACAAATCCTTCGCAATATCTCTGGCAGACTGGTTATCAGATCATGGGCCGTGACGTACGTAATTTTTGGCGGACTAATAGGCCAATCAATTCGGTCAAAACGGGCTTGTATGTATAAGGCCCACTTTCGCATTCCAATCTTTTGGGGAGAACTATTTTCTCCTATGTATTTTCTTACGCTTTTTCTTCTTAATATAAAAGTTGCTTAACCAAAAAAAAACTACATAGCAATTTGCCTACTCGGACTTGTAGGGCTCCCGAGCACTCGATTTGTCGGCCTGCTCCCAAGGGACTTGGGCAGCCGCCTAGGGCCAGGTAGGGCAGTGGGCATCCATCGCTTAGACGTTGCATCGGCCCAAATTTTCGACAAGTTGAGTACTGAAGGAGTGGTTTGTTAGATCCATCTCTAATAGGAGGAATTTGTTCTTTTTGGGACAACACAATTTTGGGCTGTCAACATATTGTCGGAACTGAAACTTCAATAAAAAGTTTATACATATGAGACCAAAAATTTCATGCCTTGGTGGGTTTCGACGACTTCATCGTTTGAAAATTTTAAAATCATATTAAATGACTACTTAACTAATGTGAAAGTGAACTTGTAGACCAGCTAGTGATTTGCCAGCATAGTTTTGTGACTTCTTCCGCTATTTTATAAACTCTCTAACTAAGCCAACTACTGCCAATGTATGCTATCCTAATTGGTCCGATTGGAAGTCTATTTAAATCAAGTCTCAGTGCTTTGATAGTATTCAGTCGTTGGTAATTTTACTAATGAATTATATTTTTTCCTAGGAATAACTATTAAGTAATTATTAATTAACAACTAAGCCTTTCTTCCCATCTTGAAGTAACCAGAATAGTGCAGAGTATAGGTCTATTGGCATGGATAGATTTTACGACCAATTTCGGTAGCAGCTAATAATAGTAACAGCCACAAGATCCTACATCTAATTAAATAATCTTCAACTTATACCCACCAAAAAATACTAAGGGACCGTTTACTAAATATTAACTTATTATTAGAGTTCACTTTCACGTTTACTGGCATTGTCATGAATTGTGAGATTCCTACAATTTACTGGCATTGAGATCCATATTAATACCTACAAAGGTAGAAATTATCTTCAGCCGGTATAGTTCTACCAAATCAAATCATGACAACCCTTCATACTCACTGAAATTATATCATATTGTCATCGCAATTAATGCAATTTGGCGGAAAATTGTGTCTTAAGGATGAACCTTGGAATTTTTTGCCTTCCATCAACATAACAAAACGAACTCATCCACTCTTTATCCAAACATTTGTTCCCCAGATAATTTATCCATTGAATCTATTTGTGTGTTAATTATATTGGATATTGAGATGCTCCCATTAGAAGCACAATGATCCTGTTCGTTTTAGTTGTAGCGTGACATACACGTCTAAAATATGGATCGTCAGTTGGGAAAATTGATCTACAAATACTCTTTTTTAATATTTGTCATACGTACAAGTGATGTGTGTTTTACCATTGATATGATGTATGAGTTTGTATTGATTTCACATTTGATATTTGGTTGTTGATGTGATTATGTAGTTGTTATTTTCTTTGTTCCACATTATATTACCTATTTATTGGATCTGTTAAAATACTCAGAGAAAGATGGATTTTATCTGAATAAATGGACAGGGAACACGTTGGAAGGAGTTGGTTGGACAGTGATGAAGGATTCGAAGAACAGAGATGGGGGGTCAAACTTTCTTCAATATTTTGACCTAAAAAATACAATGTACAATATCTTTGCCAATTTATACTACATGTAAGGAAGCCCATTGGGCCTGTACAAATAGAAACAGTCCAACCAATTCTTATTCACAGATTTCCCAATTCATCTTCCAATCGTCGCCTTCATCTTCTGTTCTGTTCGACATCGGTCTCCAATCTTCCAATCGTCGACATCGGTATTCTTATCTTCAACATTCGTTCGCTCGTGAAATATAGGGTTGGCAGTGAGGTGAATTGCAGCATTATTGTCGCAATGCAGGTGAATAGGCGTGTGGATGGCAATCCGCAGGTCCTGAAGGATGTAGGAGATCCACCGTAGCTCACAAGCAATGGTCGCAAGGCTGCGATATTCAGCTTCAGCGGATGATCGAGATACCACAGTCTGTTTCTTCGTCTTCCAGGATACCGTGGCATTGCCAAGCTTAATCATGTAGCCCATTAAGGACCGGCGGGTATCAAGACAGGACCCCCAGTCCGCATCACAGAATCCAGTGAGAATCAGATCATTCTGCTTGGGAAAAAATAATCCAAGATGTGGACAACTCTTTAGGTATCTCACCACATGTAGAGCTGCTTGATAATGTGCCAGATGAGGAACCTGCATGAACTGACTAAGATGTTGAACGGAGTAGCTGAGATCGGGTCGAGTGAAACTGAGGTATAACAACCGTCCAAGCAAGGCCCTGTACAGAGAGGGATTGGACATGATCTCAGTTGGATCATTTGTGGTCAATTTAAGGCCTGGAGGGAAAGGAGTGGAGGAGGCCTTAGAATCGGACAGTCCGACATCCTGGATTATATCTTGGATATACTTTCGCTGAGTGACATAAAGACCATGTGGTGATGGCAGAAGCTCGAGGCCAAGATAGTAACTGGCATCACCTAAGTCCTTCAAGCTGAAACTGTTATCCAAGTGTGTTCGAACAGAAGCAATCTCAGCAACTGAATCCCCTGTTAGAAGCACATCATCGACATATACAAGAAGCACTGTGAAGCTGGTAGAAGTTGTCATGGTGAAGAGACAGTGGTCATGAGCAGACTGATGGAAACCATACGTTATAAGGCTGGCAGTAAGGGCCTTGTTCCATTGTCAGGAGGACTGCTTAAGTCCGTAAATGGATCACTTCAATATGCAAATGTCTTGTTTATTTGCATGCATATAGCCGGGTGGAAGATCCATATAAACTTCCTCTTCCAGCCGTCCGTGCAGAAAGGCGTTGTTAACATCCATCTGAGATATAGACCAGCCACGAGCTACAGCAACGGCTAGAAGCAACCTGATAGTGGTGTGTTTGGCCACCGGAGAGAAGCTCTCCTTATAGTCAATCCCCTCAATTTGATTGTATCCTTTAGCAACCAGGCGGGTCTTGTGTCGCGAGATTGATCCATCAGGGTTAAGCTTGGTCTTAAATACCCATTTGCACCCTATAGTATGTTTCCCTGCTGGTAAAGGGCCAAGTTCCCAGGTTTGATTCTGATGCAGAGCTGTTATCTCACTGTCCATGGCATCTATCCACTCCTGCTTGAGAGATGCCTGTTTGAATGTTTGAGGGTCCAAAATAGGTGCTGTAGTTATTAGACAAGCAGAAGCTGGTGTTAAAGGATCTAGGGAGGAATGCATAACATAATCATTGTGCCAACGGGGGGCAGAATGTGTTCTGGATGACCTGCGTGGAATGGAATCAGATGTTTTGGGTATGGGATTATGAGCAGAGATGTCGGCATTATCAGGAGGAACAAGCATATCATGAGAGCCACTGTCATGGCTGTCAGTAGAGACTGTTTCAGAGTTAACATCATCAGGTAGAATTGTGACTTCAGAATTTGATTGTGGTGAAAAAGAATCAGATGGTTGAGTATCAGAAGGGATAGGCAGGACGGGTAGAGAGGCAGATATGTAGTCTGAGGAATTAGTATCGTAAGTAAATATCTTTTCATAGAATATTACATCTCTTGAAGTAACCATTTTCTGATCTTGCAGGTCCCATAGCCGGTATGCTTTACTCACCGTGGAGTACCCAAGAAACACACAGCGGAAGGCTCTTGGATCCAGTTTGGATTTATGAGGTTTGGTGTTTGCAACATAGCTGAGGCATCCAAAAGTTCGCAGTACAGATAAATCTGGGACAATCCCATAAAGAACTTCATACGGACTTCTCCATTTGAGTACTGCCGTGGGGAGTCTGTTTATCAAATGTGCAGCAATAAGCACAGCGTCCCCCAAAAAACGTTGAGGAAGACCAGATTGAAACATCATAGTTCTTGCCATGTCCAAGAGGTGTCTGTGCTTCCTCTCCACCACACCATTTTGTTGTGGTTTATATGGAGCACTTCGTTGATGGACAATACCGAAGGATGCAGTGAAGTCATGACAGGAGTGATTAAGAAATTCTGACCCATTATCAGTCCGTAGGACTTTGATCTGGGAATTGAACTGATTTGCGACCATATTTGAAAACTGAGTCAGGGAAGCAGCCACCCGAGATTTGTCTTTCATTAGATAAATCCAAGTGGCCCTGCTAAAATCGTCAACTAGAGTTAAGAAGTATCTAGCTCCTGTCGTGGAAGGAATGGAGTATGGCCCCCATAAATCACCATGTATCAGATCAAAAGGTGATGAAGTGTTGCTTTCATGCTTAGGGAAGGGGAGCCGTGTCTGCTTACCTTTGTGGCATGCATCACAAGGTGTGTGAAAAGTAGCAGAACGATCAGCAGAATTAACAAAAGATAGTTTTCTTAATACATCAGCAGAAGTGTGTCCAAGACGGTTATGCCATAACATATCAGGCTTGACAGAATCATATGCATTAAGACAAAGGTTTTGGAATCAAAAGGTGGATAAAACACAGCAGTGGGTGACTTTGACAAAAGGGATGTTGAGGAAGCTCTCGCTGGAGTAGATGATGGCTTTTTGGCTGGGAGGAAATCCAACACATATAGTCCGTGAAACTCCTTTCCCACTGCTAGAACCTCCTTAGATGTAAGGTCCTGCACGAGACAATGTGATGGAGAAAAAGTGAGAAATACTTGGGATTGAAGTGAGGGCTTGGATACTGAAACTAGATTAAAATGGAAGGAATGAATAAAAAGAACGTTCTCCAAGATGAGGCGAGATGTCAATGTACTCTTTCCTATTTGCTGAACAGTAGCCATTTCCCCATTCGCCTGTTTAACTGATATGGTCTGTTTTGCCTTTATGCAGGAGTATAGAAGAGATTTGTCACAGCACATATGACTCGTAGCACCTGTATCTATGACCCAAGATCCTGGCTTCAATCGAGATGATACTGATAGAGCATGAATGAAAATATTACCAGTGTGTTCAGAGTCATCCAGGGGAGTTGAACCAGAGCTGCTACTGCCAAGATGAATGGCTTCTTTCAAGGCCTCAAGCTGCAAGTTTTGCTGCTGGATCATCTTCACTATGTCATTCATATTTGGCTGCTCATCAGAAATATCAGTTTCCATATCCATGGGAGATGATGCAACATGAGCATGCTGGGACTGCTGTGCTTGCTGCCTTTTTCTTTTGTAGCAGTGAATGATGGAGTGTCCTTTGATGTTGCAGAATTCACATGCTTTCAACTTGAAACACTCAGAAATGGTATGTCCCGGGAAGCCACAGTTATCACATTTGATGTCAGATTTCCCAGTGATATTTGAATTGCGTGGTGTATTCCCCTTTGACACAGGACTCAACCATTTCTTGCTGGGATTTGTCTTGTATCCACCAAAGGTTTTGGCCATCATAGCCCCTTGCTCAGCAGCTGCTTCAGAATAGGTAGCATTCGTCTCACGTTGTTGCTCCACAGTGAGGATGGTGGCATAGACTTTGTTCAGAGTAGGAAGAGGCTCAGAAGCCAAGATATGGCTGGAAACCTGCTCAAATTCAGAGTTTAAGCCAAACAGGAATGTCATAACTCTTTCTTCTTCGACATGAGCCATTATCATCCCACATCTACATTTTGCAGTCGGCCTCATGAAGTTCAGCTCATCCCAAAGGCCTTTCAATTTGCCATAGTATTTCGTCACAGATTCACTCCCTTGCCGGGTTGCAGATATTGCACAGCGGATTTTAAATACCATTGGGCCATTGTTCTGTCCAAGTCTTTCTTTCAGCTCTAGCCAGAGTTCTTTTGCACTATTTGTGGTGTATTGGAATCCTTCAATGACCTCTTTATCTATGGAGTTATAGATCCATGATGCCACCATTAAGTCTGCGCTTCTCCAGGCCAGATAGTCCTCCGAGTCTTCATCAGTGGGAGGATCATATGCTTCATCGATCAAAGCCTCCTTACGTTTTGCACCCAGTGCCATTCGTATGGCTCGGCTCCAGGATAGGTAATTTTTTGTGTTCAATAGCACGGTGACCAGCTTTGTTCCTGGTTCATCAGAATCACGCATCCTGAATGTACCCTTGCTTCCAGAGCCAACCATTAAGGTGTTATTGACTTGATTTTGTCTTTCAGGTAGAATGACATTCTTGGGATCTACCAGTGCAGAGGTCTCATCTTTCGTGATACTCATCGCAGGATATCAGTGTTTGAGATGGAAAAAAAGCTGATATGAAATTGTGGATTTGAAGAAAGAACAGATCTTTGGCAAGAAAGAACGGATCTTTGGCAGAAAGAATGGAATATTTCAACCAGACTCTGATACCATGTTAAAATACTCAAGAAAGTTGGATTCTATCTGAATAAATGGACAGGGAACACGTTGGATTGAATTGGTTGGACAGTGATGTAGGATTTTGAAGAACAGAGATGGGGGCCAAACTTTCTTCAGTATTTTGACCTAAAGAATACAATGTACAATATCTATGTCTATTTATACTACATGTAAGGAAGCCCATTGGGCCTGTACAAATAGAAACAGTCCAACCAATTCTTATTCACAGATTTCCCAATTCATCTTCCAATCGTCGCCTTCATCTTTGGTTCTGTTCGACAGCTTCGGTTCTGTTCGACATGGGTCTTCTTATCTTCAACAAAACTTTAATGTACTATATCATTTCTCTAAGTACTCATCCAAGTTGGTGATTTTGCTCCTTTATGTACGTCTGTCAACCGTCAGTTCGGTATACCGTACCGTCAGGCTATCGAACTGACACTAGTACCGATAACGGTAACGATTTTGCCGTATTGATTACCGTCGGTCGGTACGGTGCCGACAATAACCAACATTTTTTATGGAAAAAACGTCGATTTTGTTGGTACAGTAACCACTACAATACTGACGATACTGTTACCGTAGGTTTGTAGTACTGGTAACGTTACCACAAACCTTTACGATACTTAGGATTTACCATAAAATACCATACCGTTGACATCTCCTTTATGTGCCTGATTGTCTTGAATCTTCCTTGAATTTATTCTAGTGATTCCTTTTGTCCAGTTAGGGGCGTTTATGTCCTTTCTCTTCTTCAGTGAAGGAGAAAAGTTCCCCTAATCGAGGTCCACGTAACGAGGGGCAGCCGATCTATCGCAACAAAGTACAAACAGGTAGCCCCAACACTCCAGTTTAATTCAGCGAGTGGGAATGGCGTCGAAAGGGAAATCGGGAAAACTGAAGGTGACTAAGAGGTTCCCGGCGGCCAACGTGGAGGAGGGATCAATTCAGGTGGCGGGGAAGTTCGTGAAGGAGTGGAGCACATGGGCTATGAAGAAGGCTAAAGTCATCACTCATTATGGTTTCATACCAATGATTATCATTATTGGCATGAACTCTGAGCCAAAGCCGTCCATCTCTCAACTCCTGTCCCCTGTTTGAGATCAATTTTCTTTCTAGGAATTTTGAGTATTGATTTCATGATGTGTCATGTTCATTCGTCGATTATGCATTCACAGATATGGGGCTTCTGGAATTTTGCCCGTTGTTGAAGTTCATGCGAATTTGGCAAAAGGGATCATAAATCTGAACTGTTTAGTGTGTTAACTTGTTTGGTTGTCTGAAGTTGGTGCTTCATTTGGAAATCAATATTTCTACTTCTCTGCTGTTTAATTACTTTTTAAGCATGGAATATTGATAGTGTTTTTTTGGATTTGAATGTTGCTGGGTTGTTTGGTTTTCTTTTGTCATCCTGGTGGTGTGGTTGCCAAGAAGGTATCATATTTGTTCTCTGTCGACTTCAAATATAAGGTATTGTTGTAAATATCATTTATTCTTAACTATTGCAATGTATTGGATGCTTATTACTGGCTTGTTTTTTTTATAAGCGAAAATTTTATAACTGGAAATATGAAGTTTTTACAGTATTTACAAGTTTTCCACGTCTATGCTCCACAAATTATTTACATTCGAGCATACATGGTATCGTTAAGATCATCCAATCTGCTAACGAGTACCGGAAGCTGTTCTCTTTTGATTTGCTCTTCAACCATGACCATGTGGTGATCTGTAGCTGAATAAGCATGTCGTCTATTTCACATTTTGTTCCTGTGAAGTGAGCTTTGTTTCGAGCTTTTCATATATTCCGGGATCGCTTGATTTGTCACCTTTGGATTTGATATCTATTGATATTGTTTTCCCTAAATTTATCATGCATTTACTGTATTCTTTCTATTACGAGTTACTTAATTTCGGAAAGTCTTGTCATTCGACATACAGATACCCTTCTTAGGAGTTACATATATTGAATAGTAGAGTGATGATAAGTTAGGATGATTATTTGGTATATCAAATTAACATATTAGTATATAAGTTGCATAGGGTGTTACTGGCGGTCCTAAGCTTAATCATTGCACAGGCGCTTAAGCCCTCATAGATCAAGGATCGAATACTGATATTTGAACCATAAAATCTTATCTTTGCATAAAGTTGTAAACCCGGTCATTTCTTTTGAACAGAAGAAGTTGTATTCTGTCCTATTTTTCCATGTCTTGACTAGTGCAACTGTGGGTGCTCACTGCTCACATATCTTGCACTTATTTGGCTGTATTCAACTAGCTCTACAAATGATGAATACTGCCTTCTGAAGTTCATACATCTTTAGATAAGCCAACATTTTCTTTAGATTATTTGAATTCATTACCTCGAGCAAAAGAGAATCATTTGTGGCTTACACTTCCATGCATTTCTATTCTACATTTAAAGTTATTCTAGATCGGTAGCATTTGTGGCTTGCATTCCCATTATTCATAATTTACCTAGAATTGAACATTATTTATACAGTTTTATAGACCGTTTTTTTCTCTCTCTAAGGATCCATACTATCCAAATGATATCCAATATTATGATTCCGGCAACGATAATTGAAATTGGCGATAGCATTGGAAAACATATGCATTCTAGATCTAAAGTTTCATGTTTTATCGCAGTTCCGATAACTTCCAAGCAGGTAATTTCGTTTTATATTTCTCATTGGGTTAAGTAGTCCTTAATTGGATTTTAGAAATCTGTCGTCGGCACCGTGCCAAAAGATGAGATTTTTTTATCTCCAATGTATTTGCTTTTTAATGATTTGACCAATTTCGATCATCATTGTTTGAATCATAATATTGGATACCATTAGGGATATTATCATTGGGTACCCTAGAAACAGGCTCTAATGCGAAACCCATTTGTGCACGCACAATTTCGTGCACGAAACATACATACCACTATCCGTTGTCAAAATTGATTGCACCATTAGAAAGGCCATGCATAGGAGATCGAAAGTTTCATGTTCTAGTGTGATCCTGACGACTACATCATCGAAATTTTTTTTCTCCTTGGATTAAGTAGTACTTAATAAGATTTTAGAAATTTTCAGCGACGAAGTCGTCGGGACCGTACCGAAACATCAGGCTTTCGATCTCCTATTCATGACCTTTCTAATGCTGCAATCAATTTTGATAAGGGGTAGTCGTATGTATGAGTTGTGCACGGGATTGTGCACAAATAGGCTGTGCACGGGATTGTGCACAAATAGGCTGTGCACGGGATTGTGCACAAATAGGCTGTGCACGGGATTGTGCACAAATAGGCTGTGCACGGGATTGTGCACAAATAGGCTGTGCACGGGATTGTGCACAAAT
>JAOYMZ010088349.1:0-26624 GCA_025802335.1 Pinguicula primuliflora
ATATGCAATTCAATGTATAATCTTTCCAATGGTGCGATCAATTTCGAGAACGGATGGTTAATTGAAAAAATTGTCCACGCAAGAGAAAACTGACCACCATAAAACTGACCATAGGAACGGTTCTGTCTAAATCTAATATTTATTTGGTTTAAATACTTTGTACTGCCAATTTATATTTATTGATTCATTAATTTTTTGGTAACAAAATCATCAAAATCAAAATCAAAATCCGTCCCTCTCCAGACACCTGATGCACCTCACTATTGATGATTACATGTGTTTGGTCGAAGTAACTCGAGGTGTGTGCTTAAATAATAAAAAAAATTAATAGTTCAAAAAAATAAATAAAATTATAAAAAATAGTTTATATTTAAAATATCAAATATGTTTTTTTATAACCCGTGTCTATAATCTTTTTTTAGCATTACTAGTGATCCATTCACATGAACCGAAAAAATTCAGGCCGAAATCTGTGACGTGATCCCAAAGCATTATTTACAACCACAAATTTTCCTGTGCTTACCAGTTATTTGCAAGACACACCTTATTTGCAAAATACTTAATCTGGGTCGTCGATTTTTAGATCGAGTGACTCACGCGAGGCATAACAGAGAGAAGACAATTTCTATCTTCTTCAACCAAAATGTGTGGCCTTATTCAACAAAAATCTGTCGCCCTCTTCAAAAAAATCCGTCGTTTGTCTTCAAACGACAACCTTGCTCAAACAGTTTTGATTGAATAGCTTCTTCCATGTTAGTGGTTTTCCGGATTGCTGTAATCATACATTTAAAATAGTCAGAACTATTGCTGACATTTACACATACCCGGACAAAACTTCCAAAAATTGCAGACATTTACACATCGACCATTCAATTCCACAACCGAGCTCTACAACTCCCAAAACGATCCAGACTTCTCGTAAGGGAAATCACAGAGATGAAGGCAAAAACTTCCAAAACAATAACCTCATAACAAAAGTAGAACGTATCAATACCTCTAATTTCGAAACCCCAGCCTTCGAACCCATCAAGTTGAAGAAGGCAAAAGATTTTTTGTTGAAGAGGCCGACAAATTTTAGTTAAGAAGGGGGACAAATTTTTGTTGAAGAAGATTGGAAAACATTTTTATCTCTCTGTTATGCTCACGTGGGTCTTATAAGTTATTCTTTAATCTGTGTCGTCAATTTTTAAATCGACAGCCCAGATTAAGTGTCTTGCAAATAAGGTGGTGTCTCACAAATTACTGGCGAGCACAGGAAAATTTCTGTATTTACAACTCATATGAATTGAACATGTAGCTCTCACTCTTTACTAGTTAACTTAAATTTTTGATATGCGCAATTATTAAATTCTATAGAAATTACTATATATTAAAGTAAAGAAAAAAAACTGTTTTGTTCGAAAAGATCGGTGCAAGTTAGCAAAGTTAGTATACTTTTGCTAACTTGCATCATAATACTAGATACAGAATTGCATTTGAAACTTTTTTATGACTAACTTGCGCTATCAAAATCACACCAAAATACACAATGACTAATCCGTCAAAAATATACAGGGTGACCATGGAAAATCTCAATATCTTCGTCCCTCAGGCCTCACTACCATAACTTTGGAAAATCTGGCGCCCTCTTCTCTTCCACTTTCCCAAAGCCACGATGCTAGCCAAAAACTGCTTATCAAGCTCCCTTGGCAAAAATGCCGTGTCATAGAAATGCCACTATCCAACATTCACCTTGGTGAATCGGGCATATAGTTGTTTCTCACGCAGATGAGAGCATGTAGCTCTTCAGTGGTTTTTGATAGACTAGGATTTCGTCAATGAAAACTACTACAAACTTTCAAGGTATACGTGAAATACTCTGTTCATGAGGTTCATGAATACTATTGGGGCATTTGTCAAACCGGACGACATTACTACAAATTCATAGTGGCTATATTGTATGTGGGATGTGTTTTTTTATATGTCAGAATCCTTAACCTTCATTTGATAATAACTCGAACACAAGTTGATGTCTGAAATTACACTAGAACTAGACAGTTGTTGGAATAGATTGTCAATGTGATAAAGGATGCTTGTTCCGGACGATAACTTTATTACACTCTCGTTAGTCAATGCAAAGTGGCAAACTATTCTCCTTCTTCTTGACAAACAAGGCTGGAGCAACCAAGGGGATACATTGGGTCTTATCTAGTCTCGATCAATTAATTCTTGAAGTTGGATTTTCAATTTTGCCATTCAGGTTTCCATTCTGTAAGGTGCCTGAGAGACCGGTATTGTGCCTAGTAAGAGGTCGATGCCAAATTCAACTTCTAAATCCGATGGTAAGTGGGATATTTCTTTGGGAAATACATCTAGAAAGTTCGTCACTATTGAGATGTCTTATAACTTCTTTTCTTTTTTTTTTTCTTTTTTTTAATAAATTTTTGTTTTATTGATAACAAAAGCGATTGTACAAACTAGCTCCAAAAGTGAGTATAGTTATGGAAAATACAATCACAAACTTGAAATGGTGTGTCAGTATTTCTTATGGCTACCGTGTCGGCGGCACTTTGGACTTAGTATTTTTAGGGTCAGCTCGTCATTGTGATACGATTGGGGGCTTGAACTTGATTCTGCTCAAGTTCCTTTGCGGTCACTTCATTGTCTTCATGGTTTGCCCGTGAGTCTACATGTGTGGCTTCTTCCTCTGCAACCAGGTCTGCCCAGGTTTTCTTTGGAGCGCTGGCTGGTGCTCAGAAGGTATATTGGACAACATTTGCTTGGGGGTGAATGGTTTTCAGGCCTCCCGCTTCCATTTAGACATTTTCGCACACAAAGCATTTGCTTCCTTGTCCCAGGGGGCTTTGTCATACGAACATACATTCAGCACATAGAAGTAGTCAATCAGACCACGGTCCAGCACATCCCAAATACATCTTTGAATATGGATAATTGCTCTGGCGTCTAGGTATTGTTCTTCGGTGGCTACTATCCCAGGATCTAGAAGTTCTGCAGTTAGGTGGTCCTCAGGAACTGGATGGGTGGTTGTTGTTGAGGACGGTTCTGGTGATATAGCAGTAACTGATTCCTCCTCAACAGCTACTTGTACTGATGGTTTTGGGGCTTCAACACAGGTTCCAGGTGTTGGAGTGACTATTGAGTCATCAGTGAGAGGTCCTCCATCAGGTATTCTGGTTGTTCCTTCAGCTACAACTGGTGCAGGATCAGGTAACCTGGTTGTTACAGCCTCAGGGGGTTGCTGGAAGGTGACAGTAGCTCCTTCCAGCACCTTGTCTGGGTACACTAGGTCCTTTGATGCAAGGTTTTCCAGGTTTGCAGATGTATCTGCAGTCAAGGACGCAATAGGAATATTGCCCTCCCCTGCTTTATAAGTCCCCGCTGCAGTGCTCGGGCCCTTGATCTGTGGATTCTTCTCCTTACCAGATGCTGCATTTCCTCCTTTTATTGTGCCTCTGTCAGCTGAGGTATGCTCTGAAGGTTCTGCAGCAGCTGTAGCAACCATAGACACCGGTGCTGCTGGTGTTCCTGAAACAAGCCCTTTGATGCCATCCGCCTCTTCAGTCAAAACAGGAGCTCCTGCTCCATTCAATATCTTCAGTCTACTCTCATCAACTCCTAGAGTTGGCCATGAGTATCGGTCCTAGTCTTGTGTAGCAGGGTCTCTTCTTGGATCCTTACTGTGAAGGTTGTGCCTTTTGTTTCCACTGCTAGATTTTTGTTAATCCATCCTGTCAAGATGGTGAGGATTTGTACCTTTCCAAAATGCATATCTGTTTTACTGCTGGTGCAAGGGTCAATCTGGAGCAGTTCTCCTAGACTTTCTGCAATTTTTGTGAACGGATTCAGTGACCAGTATTGGAGAAGGCCTCTGATAGTTATCCACTTGCAGACAGCATCCTGCAAGTTGCCCTCTTGACAAATGCCATGGTTTGATATTATGAAGCCGTATTTTGGCTTGAGTTGAAGCATCCTTCAAGAATCTTGCTTGCTGATCAGAGTCCGGAATAATAAGTAGTACGTCACCACCCTCAATTCTTGTAGCTGCGACTGAGATGTATCCTGCATCCCGCAAAACTTTATGAACAATATCTATATCCAGCATAGGCATCGGTGTACCCCAAAACACAAGTGTTTAACCAATTTTCTGCAGATTCGTCATGATAGTATACTATCTTTTCAATAGGATCCAGTGCAGATTTCACTAACTGCATATCTGTTTCAATTGATTGCATCAAATCACGACTAAAACTGAATTCCAATTTAGAAGAACCAATCCTGGTGGTATTCAGTTTATCCAGCAATTGGTAGGAGTTCTTATGTTTAGGATAGCGGACGAAAGCATACCTCCGACCTTGTCTATCCACTTGCTGCGTAAAGTGAAGGTCCAGTATTCTGCCATGAGTCGAAAGGGCTGTGTGAATCGCTGCTCGAGAACACGAATTAGGGAAATTCATGAAGTGGAACGAATGCGATATGTTCCTCAGCCATTGCAATTCAGGCCCTCTGCCCTTCACTCTATGGTTCGCGATTTCCACATTACAATTGTTCATATCTGTATCTATAGGAGGACAAGTATCTACCATTGATTGCGCTGGGTCACGGGGGGTAGTCTCTGAAGCGCGCAGTGAGCTAGTTTCTGCAGCCCCTGTGATGGACGATGGCGGGTTTGAAGCTGCTGGCGCAGCTGATGGAGCTGAAATTGTGATTGTCACTGAGGACGTCTCAGCCAATTCTGCACGAATTGGGCGGCCTTTAACGGCGGACCATCGATAGCCCAGCGGTAGCAGCATCACCGAGATGAGGGATGGCCCCAACACCGGCTGGATAATCGGCGCGGGGGCGACGGCCATAGCGCTGTTGCGTGAACCCTAAGATTTGAATTCACCATTCATCGCCAGAGCTGATAAGTTGTTTGAAATATGCTCTATAACTTCTTATCCTCCTTTGGCATTATTGTGATAAAAGTGAGGTCTTGACCAGTCACCTTTCTTGGATAGCAGACACTAGTTGGTTGGGCCAAGTGTGTCCCTCCAGGTTGTGCTTGATAGTGAAATGATGGGCATCCCGGAGTTTGAAATAAGATTTACATAGCTCTGTAATGTATTTTAGCATAATTGACAAATATAAGTCGATTATGATGGGCACCCCGGAGTGGTTGTGTGAACCTTCGGGAGCGAGCAATGTTCGCACAATTAGCACCACAGTTGTGCCGAATTCACTTTCAAGGCAGCTGTGATGGCCATGACACAACGCTTAAGGATTTTCGATAAGTTCTCGTTTCTCAGATAAATTGCAGTATATCTCCTACAATTTGAAAGCAAAATTCGGTATTGCAATTTATCATGGCTTCTAGTTCTCGTTCTGTTCTTGATTTATCGAAACTAGAATCTCTGGATGGTAGTAATTTTAAGCACTGGTCTCAAATATTGCTAATATTTTTCGAAGTCCTAGATCTCGATCATGTATTGACCACTCCAGCAGAACCTCCTATTATGAGTCCTCTAAACGAGATCGAAGCTGGTCAAAATGCCCAAGTTGCAAGAAAGCTCGAAAAAGACAACAAGATAGTTCGTGGTCATCTCCTCAATCATATGGTCAATAATCTGTTCGATCTGTTCGTTGTGCACAAATCTTCAAAGGTTATATGGGATGCCCTGGAGACAAAATACGGTGATGATGATGCAGGGAAGAAAAAATATGTTGTTGGAAAATGGCTCGCGTATAGGATGGAGGAAAACAAACCCATTATGGATCAAGTTCATATCTACGAGAACCTATGTGCTGATGTTCTCAACGAAGGGATGAAGATATGCGAGATCTTTCAAGCCAATGTATTGCTCGAACGATTTCCACCATCGTGGACCGACTACAGAAACCATCTGAAACACAAGAAGAGGGACTTGACTCTGCAGGAGCTTATTAGTCATATGAGGACTGAAGAGACTAATTGCCTAAAGGATATAAGTGATTTTGCTTCTTCTGATTTTTCTAATGCTCATCTTATTGAAACAGATCGCCCCTACACGAAGTTCCAAAATGCAGGAGGTAATAAGAAACTGGCTGATCGTTTCAAACAACAAAGGAAGATGCCGAGATTCCAAAGCAAAAACTCGGCTTCAAGAAGAAGAATTGCCCAGGTGCTGCTCAGGCCAACCTTCTCGAAGATGATGATGAGGATGATGAACCAATTGTGGCAATGATAAGCGAAGTCAACCTAATCGAGAATAAGGTTGACTGGATTCGGGACACTAGAGCAAGTAGGCACTTTTGCACCAACAGAGAGCTGTTCCAGGAGTTTTAAGAAGCAAAGGAAGGTCAACAGTGCTATATGGGAAACTCGAGTACATCTGGTGTTCTTGAAAAAGGAAAGGTCGTGTTAAAGCTTACATCAGGGAAGACTCTTGCTCTCACTGATGTGCTGTAGGTTCCATCTCTGCATCACAACATAATCTCTGGAGGTCTCCTTAACAAGGCTGGAGTTAAACAAGTGATTGAAGCTGACAAGTTAGTTTTATCTCCTAATGGGAAATTTGTTGGAAAGGGTTATCTAGTTCAGGGATTTTTTGTGTTGAATGTACTTTCTGATGAGGCTAATAAAATACATACTTCTCATTACCTGATTGAGTCTGTTGATATTTGGCATGGTCGGCCGTGACATATTAATGTGGCCTCAATGATGAGACTAAGGACGAACTCTCTAATACCTGTAATGGACACAGCTGGTTTTTTGAAATGTGTCATATGTGTTGAAGCAAAGCATCACAAAAAGCCATTCAAAGTAGTCACCGAGAGACAAATTGACTTCTTGGTCTTATACACTCTGATCTCGCAGACTTCAAGAATACGAGGAGCAGAAATGGTCATCACTATTATGTGACTTTCGTCGATGACTATTCCAAATATTGTAGAGTATATTTGCTGAAGGCAAAGGATGACGCAGAGGATGCTTTTATGAGGTTCAAGGCGGAAGTAAAAAATAAATTGGAAATGAAGATTAAAAGATTGAGATCTGACAGAGGAGGTGAATATGGTTCCGTCTCCTTGAAGGAATTCTATTAGAAGAATGAGATAGTGCATGAGGTAAGTGCTCCGCGCACGCCTCAACAAAATGGTATAGGTGAAAGAAAGAATATGACTCTCAAGGAAATGATGAACGCAATGCTTTTGAGATCTGGGATATCCGACAACATGCGGGGGGAAGCAGTTCTTACAGCATGTCACATACTAAATTGCATACCTCACAAGAAGTTCGGCAAGACTCCATATGAGATGTGGAAGGGATATCTGCCAAATTTGAGTTATTTTCGAGTGTGAGGGTGTCTGGCGAAAGTGGGTATTCTGGATATTAAGAAGACTACTATTGGCCCCAAGACATTTGACTGCGTCTTTGTTGGGTATGCGGGAAACAGTGCTGCTTACAGATTTATGGCTCTGAGTGATCGCACTATTACAGAATCACGGGATGCAAATTTTTTTGAGAACGTTTTCCCATTTGGAAAACGTGATTCTCATGAGCATGCAGCTATAGGAGCATCAAAGGGCCAAGCTCATCAGCAATAGTCTCTAGATAAGTACAACCTGTCGACGAAGTCGGAAGAAGTAAGAGGCAGAGAACAGAAACCAGTTTTGGACTTGACTTTATTATCTCTTATTTAGCTGAGGCTGAAGTATTTGACTCCTCAAGTGTGCAACTGTGTTCCTTCATGATTAATGATGATCCTTGGACTTATGATGAAGCTATTCATTCAGTGGATACCAGTTTTGGAGGGAGGCAATAAAAAGTGAGTCTTACTCCTTGATTGAGAATGGAACCTGGAAACTGGGTGAGTTACCCAAAGGATGAAAGCCTATTGCATGCAAGTGGATCTTTAAGAAGAAAATGAGACCTGATGGTTCTATTGAGCCGTTTAAGCTAAGACTGGTAACAAGAGGGTTTACACAAAAAAAGGGAATTGACTTTTCCGATACTGCTTCTCTTGTGATGAAGCTTGGAACGATTAGGATATTGATTGCCTTGGCTTCCTTGAACGATCTTCTTATACATCAGATTGACGTCAAGACAGCCTTTCTAAATGGAGATCTGGATGAGGAGATCTGCATGAGTCAACCAGAAGGGTTTGAGGTTGAAGGACAGGAGAACAAAGTATGTAAGCTTCTGAAATCTATCTATGAGATGAAACAAGCACCTTTACAATAGTATGAAAAGTTCAATTCTACCATGATTGGTGATGGGTACGTAGTAAATGCCTCGGACACATGTGTTTACTCGAAGATGTTTGGATCAGACTATGTTGTCATATGTCTCTATGTTGATGATATGTTGATCTTCAGTAAAAGTATGGATGCAATAATCGCAACAAAGATGTTCTTATCATCCAAGTTTGAGATGAAGGATTTGGGAGAAGCAGATGTTATTCTGGGGGTACAGATCGGAAGGACCCCAATGACATTACTTTGAGTCAAACACAATATGTTGAAAAGGTGCTCAAAAGATTTGATAGCTATGAGGTTAAGCCTGTGCGAACTCTATATGACTCATCTGTTCGCTTGATAACGAACTTGGGCTCTGCAGTATCTCAAGAAGAATATGCAAGGGTTATAGGAAGTGTTATGTTTCTTATGAACTACACACGTCTTGATATAGCTTATGCAGTAAGCAGACTGAGTCAATATACTCATTGTCCTAGTGCTGATCATTGGACTGCCCTTCGACGTCTACTTAGGTACTTGAGAGGTACCACGGACAGACACTTGCACTATAGTCGTTTTCCTGAAGTGTTGGAAGGATATTGTGATGCAAACTGCATTGTTGACAATGATGAAGTAAGCTCCACCAGTGGATATGTATCCACGCTTGTAGGAGGAGCTGTATCTTGGAAGTCTGCAAAATAGACATGTATTGCTAGGTCTAGCATGAAGTCAGAACTAATTGCACTTAAGTTAGCTGGACAAGAGGCAGAATGGCTGAGAAATCTACTGGCTGGCCTGCTAATTGGGGGAAAAGACATCCCCGGTGTCTATTCATTGTGATTCACAGACAGACAACAGAGTGGCTAAGAGTAGTGTCTACAATGAAAAGAAGAGACATATTCAGCTATGATATGGAGTTATAAAACAACTACTCAAAAATGGAGTACTTGCCTTGGAGTTCGTGAGATCCGAGAAAAATCTGGTGGATCCCTTCACGAAAGGATTGCCAAGAAGAGTGGTTCTCGACTCAGCTAGAGGCATAGGACTACAGGCTGCAAATCAGGAACTGTAATGTTTTTTGATTATTTATTGATCTATTTTTCCCTTTTCCGTGCTATTTATAAGTTATGTATTTGGTGATTGATTCCGGTTTGTTTTCCGTGCGTGAAAAATTTCACTTTACTATTATGGAATCATGTGCATAACTTGGGTTGATTGCTTTCATAAGGATCCATAGCCCATGTACTGGGTAGTTCGAGTCAGATGGACTTTATGGATCTCAATGAGAATGAACAATCATATTGTGACGGAGTCTGCATTTCCCATGAGTGGGGATCAAGAGTCGTACTCAGTATTTTCCGACCTTTGCATATCAGGGAGGTTGAGGGTGGATACACATCGGGAGATGCAACTGATAGTATTTTTTGGCCTCTGCATACCAAGGAGGTTGAGGGTGGATATGCATCGGGAGATACAACTGGTAGTATTTTCCGGCCTGTGCATACCAGGGAGGTTGAGGGTGGATACGCATCGGGGATGCAACGGGTATTATTTTTCGGCCTCTGCATACCAAGGAGGTTGAGGGTGGATACGCATCGGGGGATGCAACTGTTAGCATTTTTCGGCCTCTGGGTACCAGGGAGGTTGAGGGTGGATGCGCGTCTGTGGATGCAACTGGTAAATGGTATTATTCGTCTCTTCCCACCTGTGTGGGGTGGAGAGCAGTATTGTGAAAGAAAATGATGAGCTAAGGCTCTTAATGACAAAAAAGGCTCTTAATGACTCTCTCCCAAATGTGGGGGCGAGTGAGCCACCTAAATGGATGTGAAGGTTGGTCGTTTTCTATGAAAGATGTTAGTGTATCCTTCTAGAGCATTCATGAAACAAAAGTACATGCATAGGCCTGGAAAATAAAGCGTAAGAAGCATTATCACGGAGTATGTACACCTAAAGAGTTATATACGTGATGTGCGATTAGTGACCCGAGCCCAAATGTGTTCAAGACTTAGTTCACTCATGAGTTCAAGAGTTCAAGACATAGTTCACTCACTCACTGGGCCAGTGTTGTAGTCGCACCTCATGACTTGTCAATTCAAATCGAAAGATATTGACATTTAAGTATATGAATCTTCCTTGCTCGGAGAAGGACTTTCCAAGTCATTTGTGGGGGATTGTAAGGTGAATGCGTTGGAAAGGTAATGACCTTGTCCCATACTGGTTAGAGATAAAAGAATAGATGGGTTCAAATACATTTACCCTTCTATGAATTTATGTTGAGTTGTTGAGGAGATGAGCTTGACCCACACGTGCGCCGCTGCCCGTCCCGGTCTGGTCTGGTCCACACGTGCGCTCGCCCAGCCCGATCTGGTCTGGTTGCGTGTGTGTGTGCCGCGGGTTTGTCCTCTCGTGGACCATATCTTTTTGGGTTATGGAAAATTTATTTTGTGCCGAAATAAATTTTTTGGCATCTTTAACTTGCAAAGATAGAAGTATTATCATGAGTTAAGCCGTGTACGCATTTTCGGGAAACGTTTGAACGTGTGGGACTCTAAGTGATCGTGTTTAAGTGGGAAACAAACTCTTGTAATTCCCATATATAAATTGGTTGTCTTTTAGGGTTAAACACAGATTGAAAACTGGAGGCTTCTACACGAAAATATCATTCTCTGCAAGTTTGAGCAAGGTTGGTGTCTTCTCCACCTTCCGGCTACGAGTGCACGTGTTCGGGAGTTGTTGTGTGAACATTCGGGAGTGATCGAGGTTCGTACAATTAGCACCACGATTGTGCCAAATTCACTTTCAAGGTAGGTGTGACGGCCACGGCACAATGCTTAAGGATTTTCGATAAGTTCTTGTTTCTCAGATAAATTGCAGTATATCTCCTATAGTGTATATGGCTCGGCTTGTTTGTTGTTAGTCCAATTCTTGTTGTACCGCCATCATCTCCTAGATGCTAATGGTTTGTCCTAGTAACTGTTTCTCCTCTCGATCATTCATGTGTGTAGGTCTCGGTCCAAGTAATTTTCGAAGCCCAAGGGGCTCATTGTCAGCACAATTTATACCTTGAGTTGTCTGGGTATATAGATGCTTCCTTAGCAACTCAACCTCTAACTTAAATCAGCATGCTTCCCTTTGCAGGCCATAGCAAAAGACTCGACCCAGACCATTTTTACAAGAAACTCTCGTATTCACAAGAGCCGCAGAACAACCAGCTTACCAAGGTTTTAACGATTTATTCTTAACGCAAAAACACAAAGCTATTTTACCTCACTAAGCAGGCGAGTCTACTCAACTAAGCAGGCGAGTCTACTCAACTAAGCAGGTGTATGAAAACTTAATGCAGACCACATGGTAAGCATGCAGTTTAAATCTAAACGTTAACTGTGTTTGGAATAAGCTAATATCATTAAGAGACTGTTTGCAAATGCTTATTTAAGCTGTTTTTGGTGGTTGCACAGCTGTTTTATTTTTTGGAGTGTTTGTAAAATCTGCTTCTGCTTTTGCTTCTGCGGTGCAACAGCTGTTTTAAGCCATAATTAAAAAGCAGAGGAGAGACTGCTTCTGCTGTGGAAAAGTACTATATTAAAAAAGTACTTTAGAAAAGTACTTTGCCACAGCAAAAGCATTTGCAAACACTCCCTTAGACGATGAAGCCTCAACAAGTACCGTAATTCAAGAGAGGTGCACTTATTACCTGACTAACTTCCCCTCCTTATTGCACGCAGGAAGAGCTGGTGAGCATCTTAAATGAAGTAAGGACAGTAGAATCGCTCACTATTGCAATGAAATTATCTGTACTAGGCTGCCCTTTTGGTTTTGTAACCTTCTATCAGGAGGTTAGCCAGGAGGATACATTACGTCCTCAACAACATTTGGTTAGACTCATACAAATTGCGAGCTAACGTTGTCGGATTCAAACAGAATGCAAAACCACAACAGTAACAAAGACCTGGTAGAGGCACTGGAGTCACTAGATATCAGATCCAACAAGCTTCAAATAGAACAGGGCAGACTTACAAGGAGGTTCTGAACAAAGGAAAACCAAACAATCAGAAAAGGCCAAATCTTGCAACCAAACAACCCATGGTGGAAACCAAAATAGGTGACCTTGTCACGCAACAGAAATAGACTCTATCCCCTAGAGATAACCCAGATCTCGTATTCAAAACAGCAACTCAAAATTCGAAATGGCTGCGATATAGCCGAGTGGCCAAACTAAAACAAAATGTGTGCTGTAAAGAACTGGAGTCTGCACTACGAACTGATGGTTATAAACTATTAAGGGTAAGCCCTATGGGAAACGACAGAGCTCTAATTTGGGAAGTTGATGGTAAAGAACTGGAGACTTTGCTGAAAATTGATACTGTGTGGCTGCATAAATGGATCCATGACCTAACTGAATGGACGGAAAACCCACCAAGCAAAGAAAGGACCAGATGTATTAAGATCTATGGTGTTCCATTCTCATGGTGGAATCAGGATATTCTGGTAAAAATTAGCTCAAAGCCTGGAACAGTTCTGGAAATTGACAAAGTCACAGTGGAAAGGTTATATCTTGAGGCTGTCCAGATGACATTAAAAGCTGACCCTAAACTTACCCAAAAAAAAAACTGACACCCACAAAATTCTGAATGGTACAATGTGGACGTCGATCGATGGACAGGAATATGAACTCAGCGTGGTAGACGTCGATGAATCGCGTTACAATGTACAAGCAATGCAACCAACAATGCTACAAGGTAGAGAGAGTGGATCCAGGGCCGACGCTGGGGTAAGCCCAGTGAACCGGCTGAATAGGCCATCCGGCTAGGACCATCCAGCAATGGAGAGATCTATATAGGTGCATGGGGAGCCTCCTGTATATAGATTGACTGTGTGAGTTGGAGAAAAAGAAAAAAGTTCAAGTGAAAGATAATAAGAAGAAAGGCAGGAAGAAAAGGAGTAAGAAATAGAAAAAAATAAAACATTATTTTTATTGTAAAGTGGAAAAAAGTTGTCATAAATTTAGTATTCCATTCAAATTTTCTTTGTCTGCATCCATTAGATCCTGAGTAGTGATATGCAGCACTCTTTTGGGGATATCACCTGCGCACCCCCCTTCAAAACGGTCCTTTTTGGTGATATAAATTGTAAAAATGTATGAATCCTACAAATTTATAGTTTTAGAATTAATATTACGGCGGCTTCACCCCCGAAAAAATCTAAAACCCTATCCCCTAAACCCAAGAATTAAACCCAATAAACCCTAGGGCTAAACCCAATAAACCCTAGGATTAAACCCAATAAACCCTAGAGCTAAACGGCCAAAAAAAGGCCGAAAACGGAGAGGGGTGCGCAGTGGGTGCCCCAAAAAGGGGTGCCTCATATCATTTTCGGGAAAAATTGCATGCACAAAGTGAACATTATATACAATCCATACAACAATTTTTGTATATATACAGATATTTTCTATATGGAATGGGGTACTTGGGCCATGTACATCCACCCCTGAACACCGATGAACAGAGTTGCCCCTTGAGCCGTCCTTCCAAACAGACTGAGATTTTTAATCCTCAAGGAAATGAAGCTTTGTGAAGCCATACTAGAATTCTATGACACCATACTTTCTACGCCTTTTACCATCTTTATGCTTTTACCACATTGGGTACCTTTCATAACTATGATTGTGAGTGCCACCAAATCCTTACCGAGAATCTCACCACCAATATTCCATGATAAAGTGTAAAAGTTGGCTTTGACACAAAAATGACCTCATGAAACATTTATTTTTGAAAGTTAACCTCCAATTTTTTTTTGAAAAAGTAACCTCAATCTTTAAAAATAAATCAAAATGTGGAAGCATCATGGGATTGTACTGGAAGACTGTCTGTGCATACAGGGACGAAGAATTTGACAGTCACATGGCAGAAATCACATCCAAGCATCATTCGTTAGTCAGGTACCTTGAAGTGGAAATTGGCCATCTGATATAGGTCAGGTGCCACTATCCACGGCACATGTATAATATCACGACGAAAAACCTTATTGAATCAATAAACGCAGTGTTAGGTGACCAGAGAGAATACCCAGTTTTGCCCTATTAAATGTAGTAACACAAAAATGTCATAGTGATGGAATGAGAGACGTCACCAAGCAGTGTCTGGAAAAAATACACTTTCGACTGCTCGTGAAGCTATGTTCAGAGATTACTGGTCCAAATTCAACGAATTGGTTGTCAATCAGCTTAATGAACATGAATATCAAGTCCCAACATGTAATAATGTGTCTGTCATGGTGTAAATTTCAACCAAGTCGTGCTATTACATGAAGTTTAATATAGACAAGTCACCATGTGTACATGTGTTTGCAGAAGCCAATAGAGCCGGAACTAGCATATACACCCTTATCTCGCCATACTACACAAGGTTGTGTGCGGTGGAAGTATATCACGATACGATATATCCGGCCACAATGCTGTCACCACACATTGTTCCTGACACGGTCCTGATGAAGGAAGTATTGCTCTAGAGGTTAAGGACAAGAAGAGAGGAAGACCAAGAATTTTATGTATTTCATCGGTCGGCGAAAAAAACAAAAGAAACATAAAAATTGTTGTGGTATTTGCGGTGGCCTGGATATTGTGCGAAGACATGCTAGAGTGAAAGCATCGATGGGGATCCCATATCGACGAGTCGCAAATATCGCGCCAGCGGGAATGTACAATAGTCTTTTAAATGTTCAATCACAATGCTCTTGGGATAATGAATCACCAAAATAATGGGGATGGTTAGTTACAACAAAATTTAAAGTATAGTAATGTTTAATGAGAATGGTTAAACATGCATAATGTGTATGCAAAAATATCTGAGTGATTGTGAACTCTCTGAGAAGCAAATATCTTCTTGTGTAGTACAAATCTCGCATCAATGAAATCGCGTGTGACTGCCATATACCCTATATTCTGTAGCGAGGTCCACATATCAGTGGTCAGGCACACACGGGGATCCAAATCTAAAACTGGCCTTAAGCTTAGATTTCTCTTCTAAAAAAGGGTCGTGCAGTCACTCGCCACAGTCTATCCAGATGGAAGACGAAATCTCTTTTGAAGCGCAAGAGAATACTCACGAAAACTTCTTTATCCACAATCGTGAATAGCTGCTCATCGATTATAATCGTTTTAGCTAGACCTCACCGTATTAATGCCTCGTCATATACTGCAATACTCATATCACCTACTGTATCATCCGCCCTCGTTAAAGGATAAAAAATGAGCATAGTCTGTCGTTGATTTTGCATATTCAAATATACTTTATACGCTCCACAATTTTCAAGTGATTAGCCATAGTTGTTTTTCCATTGATAACCATATCACATCACATCCAATATGCTCAACGCAATGATTGCGTGTGACTACATTAGCACCAAAATCAGGAACCTCTGTCACATGATCCCATACCCAAGAAGGTTTCTGCTTCTTGTTTGCTCACCTTCGACCTCATTTACGAATCGACACTTTCTTGAACCGCCACATGGGACATTTGATGAGGTCGGTGGCTCGTGCTCATGCCGATCCATCTCAAAATAATTGAAGTGGAACTAACATCAAACCATAAAACTCATTAATAAACTAGTTTTCAACTTTGATCTGTTAGAGATAGCGCGTTTCGGAAATGCCCTGCCGCGTTGCTGCCTGACATGGCATTTCGAAAATTCCCTGCAGCGCTGCAAACAACAACGAAGATTAAAAATTCAAAAAAAAATGTACCAAAAAAAATATATTATACAAATTCTGAATAAATTACATTTATCGTCTCATAAACTTACTAACACTAATATTGCCTATAAAAATGGTTTCAACTGTCTCTTGTGTGCATGACATATTATCATTGGCGCCAAGATTTGTATGTTGGTGTGATGAACACGCCTCATGGTCGTGCTGCATCATTGGCTGCGTTTTAGTTGACCGGTTGTACGCTGACGGGTAGGAGTCTGCGTAGGAATTATCTTGTCATCAACTTCGCCTCGCAGCCTTTTATGTAATCTCACACTAACTGATATACACCATTCTACTATGCAAGAACACGACCTGATCCTCTGAATCCAGTCAAATTGGTGAACTGTACATCTACTATGCACGAACACAACCTGATCTATATAAAAGATTGGCCCATCGTACATCCACAGCAAACGATCATAATTAGAAATACGGCACATCTCGTCGTCTGTATATGGGTAGGAATAAAAATGCAAACCAAATTAATATCAAAAAATATTATACCATATTAAACAAACTATAATTAATGATCGTAGATAATAAAATCAAAATTATACCTGATAGACTCCAACGACATCAAATGACATCCGAGTCAATCGAACTCGGTGTGACCCTACGTTCCTATTGTTCATCCATATCAAAAATCTATTCCCGAATTCATTAGGAATCTGTGCATGTCTCCTATTTCTTTAAGACAGAATGACTCTACGAGGGCTCGGCACAATGGTCTAGAAGCGCGAATATCCATATATTTGTAAGAAGTTAGTTGTGTTGCCCACATTTTCAAACTTTCATCATGAATCACGCGCATGTTGTTGTACATGCAACACAACAATACACTCCCCTAGCTGTATGCTCGAATCAGTCCCAAATTTTTGATATACAAGAGCAAGTTCATCGGTATCTTATACCCACTACAATTCGGAAAAATCATGCCCCCCAAATCATGGTTATGACACCCCAGACATAATACCGTACTTCTGTCTCATCGCTATCAACATCAATATGTAAATTTTGCAAATGATTCCCAATCGTGGAAACCTTCAATTTCGATTCATATGTAACCCCTTCACTAATATCCGTGTCGTACTGTACCAACATATACTGCTGGATACGAGAGAACGACTATGATAGACTGCTACCTAACCCTGTAACCGGCTCCCTATTGATTGGGAGTTATCATATCATAGACACATACTGCAATGTGACAGTACACTCCCCGAATGACATCTAGAATGTGTGTGTACGAAGATGTTATCGATCAATCATAGCCGTCAAAAAATATCGATCAATCAGAATAGGGAAGCTCCGATATGCACCCCAGAACCCAGCTTCCACGACATAGTTCACAACCCGCTGATGCAAATTAAGCCTACGAATATGAAAATCAAGATGTCTACAGGTAAAGGCGGGACGCTGGCTCCAATCCCAACTAAAACTCATACTAATATCTAAAATAAATTTATAATAATAAGAACAATACATAAAAATAACAAAACAAATATTACAAGGGGCAGGTTCCGGTGACATGATTTTATACATGCATTTTCAATTCCAGTCACTAGGATTGTCCGTTGACGAAATTGGACACATCGTTAGAAAGCTTATACATAGGAGATCATAAGCCACATGTTTAGTTTCGATTCCGGTGACTTCGTCGTCGGAATTTTCTAAAACCCTATTTAGGATTACTTAACCCAAGGGAAAATGTGAACTCTCCGTTAAACGGTGATAACGTCGTCGTAATATCACCAAAACTTGAGCATATTCAATTTTATGCATAAGCTTTCTAACGATGTGCCCAATTCCGTCAATGGGCAATCCTAGTGGCCGGAATTGAAAATCATGTCTAAAATTCTGTCTAAAATCCTGTCACCGGATCCTGCACTATATTACAATGTCTAAAAAATAATAACAATAATTAATAAATCAAATATAAAAAATATGCCCGTAGTTAAATCTAGTATTACAAATATTATTATGCATAAAAATAATTAAAACAAATATTAAATTGATTATTAAAAATATTTAACTATTATTAAAAAGCAACTTCCGATAGATAAGCTGCTCTTCTTTACGAATTAAAGAAAGAAGATTTGTGTTGTGATGATAAACAAGATGTGGAGCGAGGGAAATCCAGGCAGAAGCGCAGAGCCCTACCGCTTGTCTATGACAGGTAAAAGTGGAAAATTTACGAAGAAACTACATGCGCATGAAAGTATCTGTAAGTTAAAATAATCAATTTTCTAATGCACAATAGAAAGTGAAATGATTCATCACGTTTCAATTATCATGTAAAATTGCCATAAAAGTGAAAAGATAAAGTTCTCATGACACTAAAAGAAAACGAAAGGACCAATGCACAAATTTAGGTCAATTTTACTATGCTTTGTCAGAGCGAGCCCATTGCTAAAATATCATGTTGCGTTGTTGCCTACAGCGCGGTAGAGCACCGCGCTGAATCTTTCAGCATGAAATCTTTAATTACGAGTCAAGGAGTTCACGCTGAAGGCTTTAGCACGGGCTTTCCCGCCCCAACATCTCGCCTCTTTCTGTGTAGCTGGCAATATCGTGACCCTTTCTATTTAAATGACCTTCCTCTCTTCAAATTCCGCACACCTCCAAAATAGATACAATTTAAAGTGTCAACGAGAGTAACTTCATTTTTGGAATACCAGTTCTCTTCTTATTCTGCAAAGGTAATTTTTGTAAGTATTAATATATTGCATTCATTATATTATTTGAACTAAATTACATTTTTTCATACACAGTGAGTTAGGCCGGCTATGGCACAAATAGCAAATGACGGGAGCCCATATTAAAAGCAACAGTAGATCACACAATAGAACGTGATATGTGGGATGAGAATTATGACGATAGTGAAATATTATTTGTCGATTTTAAGTCTGAATTTGTGCAACGATATTAGAGTATGACGTATGACTCATTCACCATCACCATTGACCTCCCAACTCATCCTCAAGTTAAGGATCAATTAGCATTGTGGAAGAGATGTTAGTTTTGTGTTAAAACATTTATGGAGGCAAATAATGCATTTATTGATCCGATGACCCATTTACTTGTAGTGGATAATGAAAAGAAGTTTGCTGATGAGCACAAGTATCTAAAAACTATGAGGTTCAAGAATTTTTATTCGTGGAAAAATTTGTGAGGATATTTAGTATGAAACGTGTCGATTGTTTTTATATTGATCTTTAAATAATAAATAACATTTGTTTTATTGGTATCATAATATCCGATCAAACAATTAAATTACTACATAAATCAATCAATATATACACATGCACTTGTTTGGCATCAACGACTATGACCTGCACCACGCTCACGACTAGGAAATCTGCCTACACTATTTTGCGATGTAATTATGCCTTCGTCTTGTTCATTATGTATTCTTCCATCAACAGATCTTTGACCCGTCCGTTTGTTTTTCTTCAATTTAAATTTGTGTATCAACAAAAATGCAGAAGTTGATTCATGTATGTGAGGATCCCTCGCATGCTATTGTTGCTCATAAGTTCGCATTAGCTCGAGAATTGTCACCTCTGGAATGTAATATTCCACAGAGTTTTTGCGATATTTTTGGCATGTCTATAAATTTTCGAATGCTAAGATTAGTATATAAGTTATATAGTATATTGTAGTAAAATGTGGTATAATGAATAACTAACCTATGCATGAGAGCATGTAATGTCGTATCGAGACCACTTTCCATACGAGTAATTGTAGATATTTATAGAATGCCTTCATTTCGTGCATCGGAGCATGTGCCACTACTTGATTCGTAAAAATGTTTGACTTTCTCACTCCATGCGTCAAGAGATGATGTCATTCGCAAACAATTACTCCTGCGTGCGTTGAAATAGTAAATGCAACTATCATATGTATACTGCATAATCGATGTAATGGGCAAACGCCTCACACCCTTCAACACTCTATTAAATCACTCCTCCTAATTAGTGGTCATAATTCTACAGCATAGTCCTCTATCATACGCCAGTGTCCAAATCGCAAAAGGAATGTCCGAAAGATAATTGTGTTCTTTCGAATTCCTGCAATAAATTTTGTTCATCTGACCGTGGAACTTGGCCTTACTTACTCGTGAACCGACTTTTCATGTCATTTCCTTGACCACCTTGTCTTTACAATCACGATTTAAATTTGAACCTATATGGCGTAAGCAAAATCTAAAGTCACATCTTTCGTCATTGAATGTACGTACGTTAGGAATAACTCCAAGAATTCCCGGGTTCCTGTCTGAAATTAAACAGTGACGCCTAGCATCCTTCGATATAACGTAATCTTCTAACTTCTCAATAAATCAACGCCACACCACCTCAGTCTCTTCATGTACCACTACAAATGCAACTGGCAATATCTCCACTGACATCTAATGATACTGCCACAAGTAATTTTAACCTATACGGGCAATATAAATGTGTTCCATAAACATACAGAACAGGACGATAATGTCGGTATTCAGTGATGCAAGTATCAAAGGCCCAAAACACATCTTCACCTGTTTCGCACTCTAATTGGCAGTATCCTCAAGCCTTCAATATACAACATGTGTCGGATTCCAATATTGTAATTTTGCGAGTTAGCAGGTAGACGTGCAATACAAGACATCCACGTACCATATTTTATTTCACTAGCACGTTGGACTGCGCATAACGAATCTCAAATCCATATCTATTTTGTACCAACAGCTGAGCTATATATGCCATGAAGCCTAAAAAATTAAAATTAGAAAAGGATAACTACATATATAAAAAATGTACAACAAACAATTAAATTTATATTACTTGGATTTTTTCGGATTAGGCCGCGCAATTGGTGTTCAACAAATATCTTCGTCAGATTATGGTAGTACTCAGCTACCACATTAGGATCGCACCTGTATCCTGCTCCAATATAAGTTATTTTTCATTTATAGTCATCGGATTTGTAAAGCGCAGTGAGCGTCCAATCACATCCGTGACCTTCCGAATGTACTTACATGCAACATACCACCGTATTTTATTCATTGAAATAAAATACTTTAATGAATAAAATATTCATTGAAACCTGAGCCTTCATAGTAACGTTTTCTGCTCATTGGGAGCGAAATATTCATTGAATCCCTTATTATAGGACATGCGTCTGATAACATGGAACATATGATCTACCATACATTTGATCTACTTGTGATCACACCGGAATGGATTGCATATCTTCTCCCTCATCTTCAGTGTCAGGTTCAAACGTCTACCCCAATGTCTGGTGTATCACCTATCAGATCAAAAATGGGAGAACAGTGGTAGGCTGAATCACCTTGAGGCAATGTACAATTATCTTGTGGCTGAAAACTTCTTTGACTCATCGGTTCATACCACACATCTTGATTTGGTACACAAGAATATTATGAATAATTTAAATACAGTTGATGTGAATAATCAAAATATTGTGTTGAGAAACTTGACTCGACATACTCCGAATACATATTTAAAATAGGAGTTTCCGAAGTCGAACCAGAAGTCCAATTGAAAAATCCAAAACCGCTAAAATTATCCATTATAATAGCTCCTAATACATAAAAAAATATATTAATATTAGTTAAATATTAGGCCAAAAAAATATACTATGCTCGCTGGCATTTCACAATATATTTGGTTTGGAGGTGTAAGAAATTGAAAGACATGAAGACTATTTAAATAAGAGTGGTAACGCTACTGACAACTACACGGAAGGAAGGCGGAAAAGCCCACGCTGAAGCTTTCAGTACAATACTTAATTGCGAGTTTAGGATTTCTCCCAAAAAATTTCAGTGCGGTGTCCTACTGCGATGCAGGAAACAACTAGTCGAACATTTTGGCAAGAGGATCGCCATGAAATGGCATAGTAAAAAATTGACCCACAAATTTAGGATAATTTTTGTCTATGCCCTAAAAATTTTCGTGACTTTTTAAAATTCCCTACGAGGCAGGACCTCACGCTGAATTAAGGACGTCGCGCTGAAGTTATCAGTGCGGATTAACTTCCGCGCTGATGACTTCAGCGCGCTCTTTTTGCCGCCTACTTTGGCGAATGGCGGGAGATCGGTAGGGTCGTGCTGAAACCTTCAGCACGGCCCCTACTGTAAAGAGGGCCCTCCCCGTTCTTTTTTCAACACCACAAACCAAATCTCATCTCTCTAATTGATAAAGAAGAGTCTATTCAACAGTAGCGGATCGATCACAGCTGCAACATAACTTTTCAAGGTTAAGGTAATTGTAATAAATGGTTAAATTTGTTGATTACGCAAATATTAATTATTGACATTATGTTTCTATGATATGCGAACTTTCACTTAATGGCTGCCAATTTCTGGGCTGCCAGTTTCTGGACTGCCAGGTACTAGTGTGCAATAATCTTTACCTCGTATCCAACAACATATAAAGCAGTACTACGACATTGCTATTGATCCGACGAATATTTTCGAAAGTATCTGAAGTCTACCACGATAGGAAATTATTTTAAATTAATATAGATAGATGAAAATAGTGATGAATTAGAAATATAGTATTATGCCTGAGGTATCCTAATCCTGATTTTGGGTGGACTTATGTTTCCGAATCGTAGCGGATATAGGATATATTTTGACTTGTTGATGTACATAGTGAATTTTTCGACAATACCCATGTACAATTGGAATAGTGCATTGTTGTGTTGCCTGTACAACAACCTGTGCAGGACTCATGTGGATAACTACAAGAATGTGGACGGCGCAATGAAATTGTTGCAAATATGAGGATATTCACTCTTCCTCACCGTTGTACTGATCCCTATTAGCATCATTCTGTCTCACATAGATCGAGACGTGTAAATATTCTCGATGTATTCGGAAATCGATTTATGAGATGGATGAGAAGTGGAAGAGCAGTGTCGCACAAAGTTCGAATACTATGGTTGTTCTTTGATGCGTTGGGGCCTCTCAGGTATAATCTTATTTTTATTATCTATCGGCCTTTATTTAATTATAAATTATACGTTTAATTTTAAATTTTGTATTATTTTTTTGTAATATAATTCCACCCCATATACTGAAAAGGAGATAAGTCGTATTCCGCTTAATGATCGTATGCTATGGATGTACGACGGGACCATCGTTTTTCTTAGTATGGTTGAGTTCGTGCACTGTAGACGTACTATTAATCAATTTGGTTGAACTCAAGGGATACCTATCCCGATGAATGTCGAAGGAGAATCACTGGCACACACAAAAACGAAGAATCGACTTAGAACGCTCAATTGACAAATTATCTTATCCATCATCATGATATGTGGGCGAATCGTTATATGAACCTCATGTACGATAATGTCAGAAGTGTTGGGGTGCCAAGTACTTGGGCGTCTAGTTATTTGGAGTGGGCCGAAAGACATAGCCGAAGATTTTGCACTCCCGTAAATATGATAGAGCAAGCCGGTGTGTCAGTATATTATACGCCTTCCATGGCTCTTCTGGTATGTATTATTTTATTATATTTTTATTTGCTTCACGCTTTAAATTTATTTGATCCAATAAATATTTAAACATATAGGTCCAAGATTTGTTTCAAGCCTCCACAATTTATGACATCACAATTTATGACATCACTTGTTGTGAAGATACATAAGAAACTACGTGGCAAATTTGAAAACGAGGCGAGCCCTCCAATGAAGCACGATCTTGAAGCGGGTACTTCACATCAACAAACCAATTTGGGAGAAGAGAATAATGAGGAAGATTTGCTTAGAGAAAATATTAATACGATTGATTTTCTTAGATAAAAATTGAAGTAATTTTATTTGTTATTTATTAAAGAAATTGTTGAATTGAATTTTGCTCAATAAATTATTTAGTAAAATGAGTTCATTCATAGAATTATAAAAGCTTAATACAACATATTATATATATTAAGTAATATGTACACTATTACTTGATTGGCGTTCACGCCTACTTCCTGTACCACGTCCACACCCATGATCGGGAGGTCTACCTATTATATTTTGAGATGGAATTACGCCTTCATCCTATTCATTATAAATTCTTCCATCAGGTGTTCTCTAGCCGGTACTTTTCTTTTTCTTTAGCTTAAATTTGTGTATCAACAAAAATGCAGGATTTGGTTCTTCTATGCGTGAACCTTTGCATGCTGCAGTTGCTCATACATGCGCCTAAACTCAATAATTATCATCGCTGGAAAGCAATAATCCATGAGATCCTTATGATATTACCGACAAGTCTACAAATTTTTAAATGTTAAGATCAATATATAAATTATTTAGTAAAATGTTGTTTAATAAAAAAACTAACCTGTATCGCATGAGAGCACAGAATGCCGTATCGAGACCACTTATCACAAGAGCAATGTTGGATACTTAACTCGATATGATGATGTTCACGTGAGCCCTTCGTAATAACTTGTGCGTGAAATCGAATTTCACCCTCAATCATATTGAATAGCTTCACTTTGTGCATAGTAGTACGTGCCACACCTAGCTCGTAAAAACGTCTGGCTTTCTCACTCCACGTATCAATATTTGATGTCATGCGCAAACAATCACTCCTACGTTCATTGAAGTATTCAATGCAACTATCATGCGTCTGTTGCACAATCGATGTTATGGGCAATCGCCGCTCTCCCTTCAACACTCCATTGAAGCATTCCACCTAATTTGTGATCATTATATTCAGATCTCCAAAGGGATGTCTATAAGATAACCGTGTGCTTTTTGATTCTGGTGAAGAATGACGGTCATCTGACTGAAAACTTTATCTTGCTAACTAGTGAGCCGGTCCATGCCATTCTTTTGGTCAACATGTCTTTGCATTCATGTTTCAAATTGGATCCAGAAAATTGAAAAAAAAAAATCGACTCTCAGTGACATGATATACGGCAAATTGCTAACACTACATAATCTCCATTTGTCTACATAATCGAAACAATTTCTCAACATAAACCATAATTGTCAACATAATCAGTATCGGTAACCGCAAATTTGGTTACCAAACCCATCGGTAATTGGTCGGTATGAACAGACCTACTTAAATATGGATCTAAGCATTAGAATATCAGGATTTGGTTCTACCTCTTCATATGCTGGCCGAGTGTCCTAGCCTTGTGGACTTGCCGTCCTTCTGGTGGTCGGCCTTGCACTTGCACCCGAAATTTCGAGGAGAAACAAGATTGCTTTTTTTTTTTATTGTATGTAATGTATGCGTCATGCGCGGATTTTATACTGCATTTTGATTCATACAATTTTCAGTAAGTCCATGACCACAATGGTATTTACATCCCAGCTCCCACAGTTTCCTGCATTATTGAAAGACTGCAAATTGAACTGCTTTATCAAATAAAACAAGTAAAAACAGTATGCTCTTACTTTTTCCTCTCGCTTTTCGCTGTTGTTGTATAGTAAAGATTGGATAGGAAATCTGACCACTCGGCAATAAATGAATCGGAAGGACAAAGGTGAAAGTCACAGTCTCCAAGAAAAGTGATTGGATTTGACTGATCAGTTCAGTATTTTGAAAAAAAAAATTAACAAAAAAACAGTATCTTTAAAAAAAAATAACACTGGATACATGGGCTAATTTTTTCGGACCAGCCCACTTGCCAGACGACCCCCCAGGCCCCAGGCCCTGCAATAGCAAAGCCGGACCGTGCCTCCTGAGTACAAGAGCCGACCTACATTGGGGTGGGCCCGAACAATAACTCAGGGGCAATTTTAGATCGTCCCAAGAATTTTTTTGTCTGGCCCAGGGCTAGAAACCAAAACCCGCAAAGTCCAAATGGCACAGACACAGACCACAACACAAATCAACGTTAGCTTACAGGCTCAAGTGAGCCCAATGATAATTCATTTGCACATGTAAGATTTTATAGTGTTTGTTCTCTCTCTCAATTTTCGATATGGGACAAAGGAAAGAAAGCAAAGAACATAGGCTAGAAGGAAGTTAGCGTAGTGCCAATTGACTCAACACATAGTGTCAGTTTTTGTTCTCCTGTGGGCTCCTCTCATCTGTGCGACGGCCGAATGGCCGCTGCCCCCACTCCGGTCCTACGTCCGGCGCTCGCACTACCTCAGGATCACACCACCGTGACTCCCTTTCCTCCAAGCTACGGGTGGTCGACGGGGAAAGGCAGCCATATCCACATCCCATGCACCTCCACGAACGTGAATCAGACCAATCATAAGGACAACTTAGCTCTGGCAATCAGCGCACCGAAGATTGCAGCATAAAAATCCAAAGTGAGCGATAGATTAGCCATCAAATTTCAGGAATTAGAATGAACTCGATCTCATTCCACTTCACCAATTTTCCAATTAGCTGGAGTAAATCAGAAATGATTCAGGTATTCTTCACCTTCGGTTTGATCCGCGATCTATACTTGCCAAAAAAGATGTATAGTCAAGGCAGATGTTATGGGTTCGCAGATACCCAATGTCACACAACCCTCAGAAGCTGTTGAAACTATTAAATAGTGTAATGTTAATGCCATTAAAATAGGCTGGATCTAAGGGCTCCAAGACGATAGACGCGTGAGGATAAGGTAGTTTTTTTTCCCACCATGATTATTCATTTGCATTCATTCTGATTGAATGGAAGTTAAAATTTTCCTTATGTCTTCATTTGCTTTATTTCTTTGGTTACTGTTAT